>LOEQ01005626.1:48819-65458 GCA_001685075.1 Bramus lutescens
GCCAAGAAGAGGCTAGATATAATGGGCCAGGCAGTATTTAAATGAATACAATTTGTGTGTTGCTATTTCGGGGTATAAGCTAGCTATGTGGGAACTGGGCCAGATGAAAAACAGGCTGGTGCTCCCCCTAACACTACAGAGTAGTCCCTGCCTGCCAGGGTCACACTACTCTTGCTGTCCTAGAGAGACAGCCTGCATGTATTTTCATCTTTCAAAAGACTGCCAAGTGGTAAACTTCACATTATCCCTTGCTGCTAGATGGGGTCAGGCAGCTCATTTCTGGGACCCTGACATGAAAGCAGAAGCCATCTGTGGGTTCCACAGCTTTCCTGGTAAAATGACAGAGACACGGCTGTCACAGCCCTGCCCCATGCTCACTTAATTCTGACTTGAATGCAGAAGTGATGGGTGAAGTGACCGCAGCTCAAGAACTTAAGGGGAAAGCAGGAAGATTTATGACGATTCTGGTTTTGGTATTTTTTTTCTACCACTTCAACTCCGAACTTCAGGTTAGGTGATTAAGAACCAGGTTACTGGTTTGCTCAAGCACTGTAAATCCATCTTGCCATTAACCGGAACAGCAGTCCTGTTGCAGAGAATATTGTTTTATCCACTTACTCTTCAAATGGAGTCATACTCAGTAAGGTCCAAAATGGTAGTAAGAACTTTCACAACCAATTTTGTTGATTTAGAATGCAAAATTCTTCATGCGGCTAGTGCAGTCTGATATGTCATTTTCTCTCTGTTCAGTCCCATGGGGCACAGCTCCAGCTCTCTTTCATTTGAGTCTATCTGTCTGCCCTTCTCCCCAGCCAAAGCAACCTTTTCCCTATTTCTTGGCTTTCAGGAACTCTATTCCATTTGCCTAGATAACAGAGACTGTAACTTTCATCTGCTTTCTAAGTACATTTTCCTGTTATTTTTTTTAAGATTTATTTATTTATTATGTACACAGTATTCAGTCTTCATGCCTGCGGGCCAGAAGAGGGCACCAGATCTCATTACAGATGGTTGTGAGCCACCATGTGGTTGCTGGGAATTGAAATCAGGACCGCCAGAAAAGCAGTCAGTGCTCTTAACCTCTGAGCCATCTCTCCAGCCCCCATTTTCTTGTTCTTTTCTCTTTTTGCTTTGCTTCTTTCTCTAGGATATCTGCTCCCTGAGAGAATGCTCTCTGCTTGTTTCACTGACTTTTATACCCAGAACACTGAACATGGCATGTGAGAGACATCCAATGCTCAGGTGAATGGGAAAGATGTCTGCTTTCTGTTGATTTCATTGGCTTTTATACCCAGCACAACTGAACTTGGCATGTGAGAGACAGCCAATGCTCAGGTGAATGGGAAAGATGCCTACTCCCCAAGAGAATGCTCTCTATTTGTTTCACTGACTTTTATACCCATCACAACTGAATGTGGCATATAAGAGACAGCCAATGCTCAGGTGAATGGGAAGATCACTGTGTGTCAGAAACATGTCAAAACTGGTCTGCTTGGCTTCCAACTTCCCAAGTCCCTTCCTAAACCTCAAGTTCTTCATATTTGAGCTGAAATAATTGAAATAATGCTCTCTGTCTTTCAGTGTAGATTGGGCAGTGTGTGTGTGTGTGTGTGTGTGTGTAAATGTGCATACTTGGATAGTTCAAGTCATTTACCCTAATAGGAAAAACCTTCATTATTTCAGCAGCAAAATAATGTAATTCTTGATCATCTTTCAATATTTGCTCTACTGACTTTAAAAATAACATTGGTAAAATTATCCATAATGATAAGCATTTATGAACATATAGTATTTAATCTGCCAAGTCCCTTATTTGTTATGATGATGTGTGTGGACTCTGTTATTTTCTGTCTTTTTTTTTTCTCAAGCAGTCTTTAATGAAAACTGTATGAGATGCCCCTACTCCTGCATCTTCTCAATTGTCTCTTCCTTGTATTTGCCCTTTTCCTTTCCTACTTGTTGAGACTTGGCTTTCCTTTCCAGAATCTTCTTTTGGTCTTTGTCCAGCTTTAGCCTGGTGATCACCACCTTGCTGGGGTGGATGTCCACGTGGACAGTTGTGCCATTAGCCTTTTCTCGCTGCACCCATTCAATGTAGATGACGTATTTCTTCCTGTATACTTGGACCACTTTGCCAATCTGCTGGCCTTTATAATGTCCCCGGACAACCTGAACTTCGTCATCCTTTCGAATGGGCATTGAGCGAATATTGTACATCTGTCTCATCTCTTTGGAAAGGGGGGAAGACGTGATCTTCCTCCGAATGTGAGAAGGTGCATTGAAATGCAATTTGCGGTTCTTGCTCCGGTCAGAAGTCACAAAGGGATTGAACTTCATTTGGGCGCTGCCGTCCAGCGATGGCCGCAAGAGGAAAGAGGTCTATATCTTATTCTGTCTTTTTAAGAATTGGAAAGTAAGGCTGCACAAGAGCAAGTCTAAGCTTCCTGGAGTTCTTAGTCACCCAAAAGTCACTGCGGTTCACCAATAACTGTAACAGGCTTTCCTTTGGACCACCAAACAGCTCCCAAATAGAGACATGGAGACTTAGTTAGGAATGCTTAGTCTTAGCTTATGCTTAGCCCACAAGGTATTATAACTGAATTTAACCTGTTTCTTTTCATCTACATTTTGCCTCAGGGCTTTTTAGTGTTTTTTTTTTATTCTGTATGTCCTACTCGCTGGTGTCTGCCTGGCCTCAGGCATCTCCCTCCCCCATTCCTCCTATTTATTCTCTCTGCTCACCAGCCCCACCTATCGTCTACTGTCTCGCTATTTGTTAGCCACCATGTGGGTGCTGGGAATCAAACCCAGGTCCTCTGGAAGGGCAGCCATTGTTCTTAACTCCAGAGCTGTCTCTCCAGGCCCCCTTGAATCTGTTTTATGGGACCTTCTCTGTATTAACTTCCTTTTATTTTTTTACCAAAACAATCACTGAAGAATAAAATACATTGACTTTTATTTTTTAAAAAAAAAGATTTCAGTTTATTTAGAGATTTCAAAATATTCTTTTATTATCATCTGGTTTTATGATTTTTTTCTTTTTCCTTTCCTTTTTTTTTTTAAAATGAAAGCAACCTCCAAAGACTCTTCTACAGTGAGGACATAATTTCATACCTTCCTTTATCTATAGCCCTGACTGGAAAACTGTCCCTCAGGTTGGTGACCCTGAGGCAGGACCTTCAGCTAGGAAACAGTGGATGAGCCTTGATTGTGGCAGGGTTCTTTGGAAGTCCAGAGAATAGATTCCTCCGTGGTACAGAGATTTAGCTGGGGATCTGAAAGTAGATGTATTTTGAGCTCCTTCTATGCAGGGGGCTGTTATTAAATGCTGGTTGAAATGCAGTCTAGAGCACCTCAGCATTTTACTGTCATATTCTGACTTCACGCAGCTTAATTTTCAGTGACACCCAGTAAGTTGCCCCAACTTACTGTTCCAGTTTTTCCTATTTACATTCCAGTCTTGTCTACAACTTAGAGAGATTCCTGTCTCCTGGACGCACCCTAATGTTTCTGAACATGTGTTTGTGACTCTTTTTTTCTTTCTAGAATGCGTGCACCCAACCGTACCCCCTTCACAGAAACAGGGTACCTTGTCATGTATTTCTTTGTTCTACACACATGAACTTCCAAGTCCTTTAGGTGTGATCAGGACAACATTTTGCAGTTTGTGGTGTAGTGTGGCTTTTGAACTGGTCACAATCCTCTGCCTCATTGTGGAATATTATTTTAAGAAGTATTACATTTGTTTATGCTGTGGAACAGTTGTTTAGCAATGCAAAGATGTCTTGCATTCTTTTAGGTTACATTTGTTTAACTCTGTGAAGCTATGATAACTTTGCCTGTCTAAAACTCGTGATGGTCCAATAAAGAGCTGAATGCCGAATAGAAGGCAGGAGCGAGGATAGACAATACTGGCAGGCAGAGAGAATAAGCAGAAGGAGAAATTAGGGATCAAGTGAGAGAGATCAAGGAAAAAGAAAATAAGGGGCCAGCTACACAGCAAGCAACAGTAAGAAAGAAAGAAAGAAAGAAAGAAAGAAAGAAAGAAAGAAAGAAAGAAAAGTTATACAGAATTAGAGAAAGGTAAAAGTCCAGAGGCAAAAGGTGGATGGGATAATATAAGTTAAGAAAAGCTGGCCATAAACAAGCCAAGCTAAGGCCAGGTATTCAAAACTAAGAATAAGCCTCCGTGTATGAGATCTGGGTGGAGGGCCCCACAAAAGAGTCAAAGAGTTAAAAAGCAACAGTGATCGTGGGGCACAATTTTACCAAAACAAAGTTTCTATTTCTTATTTTGTAAATGAAGACATTGTTATCTGCTCTCTAGGACAGCCACGACAAAGACAGGGACACAGAGGTAGCCAGCAGCACCTGCTATGCTGTCATGTTGAGAACTCCTGGCTCACAGGATGCTGGGACTCCAACCAAGATCTTCATATGCTTGCTAGACTCTCAGCGTAAAGAACCATCCAACCATCTCATCCCTCTAAAGAGTAGACCCAAATCATCAAGTTCAAATGTCAGCTCTACCACTTACCAGCCTGGGAAGTTTCCTGCCTCACTTTCCCATCTGGAAAATGGTATTTATGATGGCATTCTGTTTCTTCTCTCTGCCCGCCAGTACTGTCTATCCTTGCTCCTGCCTCCCAATTAGCATATTCATATTCAGCTCTTGGGCTTGTTAGAGTTCACATGGCAGTAGGTTATTGCCGCGAGATAGGCTCATTGCTAAGACGTGAGTAATGTAGTTATAATAATAATAAAAAACCCTGTTTCCAGTAAGTTTATCATTCTGTATTGGCACGCATTCATACCTATTCAGGAGCACATGAAACCCATAGGCCTGGGCTGGGTGTGCCTGAACCTTGAATGGCGTTAGGCAGGGAGTATATCTGTGCTTGTTTTGAGCTGGCCAATCATCTGAATCAAAGTCGGCCCTGTGCCTGATTCAGGAGGCCCTCATTTCAGATTTTTGGTTGAGTGAATGAATTCACACACCCTTGGTTCTTTTCCCTTCCTCCTGTGTGCCTGGCTGTCACTAGGGTCGATTTCCTTCCTCTGGGAGTAGAAGAGGGTGCCACTGTTTTGATGGGCACAGATTCACAGGGCCTAACAGTTGGCATCACTGGGTCCATTTCATTCCACAAAGGGGCAGTTTTTCTGCTGTGTTCTCCTCAGGGAGCACTGTGTGGGAGGGTGAGTGAACCCACAGGAGCTGGCAGTGCGGCCCAAGCTCCACCCACCACTCAGCAGCCTTTTGCTGCTTCTTCAGGTCCACTTAGCAGAGGCTGACCCAGGGAACAGAAAGCTACTTCCTCTCCGGTACCACCAAGGCCCGGGCCATTGTCTTTTTTGACTGGGTACAAGATTTACCTTGTTCTTTTGGCAGACTCTCTTAGCCGATGCCCTGCTTGGCTGGTTGTGAGAGGATTCTTTGGTTTTTATGTGGGGATCTAATCCCTTGAATCAATATTTGTTCCCACCCCCTCTGTTAACAGACAGAGACTGCTAAGCTCTTCTGGCATCTCTGAGGCAAGAGACAAGGGTAAGTCTGCAAAAGGGGCTGGGGACATACTAAGAAAAATTGTCTTGATGACATCTTAACAAGAGAGAACTTCACTTTGCAGCAATGCCAGCCACTGACTTGGTGACTTTGTTTAATCTCTTTGCAAGCTTCCAGAAAGAGGTGGTACCGGAGGAGTGGAAGACACAACCAATTAAAATTTGGTTCTGACCAACAACGAAAGTAGGCCATGGCTAGCTAACAGAGAGGCATTGAAAGCCGGAGAGAGGTCCTGGCTCCCAGAGCCCTTATTACTAGAGTATTCTTTTGTTTCCAAACAAGAGCACTTCCAGAAGCATGGAGTCATGCTGACCACGTCTAGGGTCATAAAGTGTGTATCACGCTCACAGAGCCCAAAGCACAGTCCCATTGGCTTGCACTCCCGTATCCCTCTTCATCACTGCAGGAGACAGAATATCCTCATCCATTAGTTCTGCTGAGTCTTCTCCCCTTTGCCAGATGTACTGTCTGTGTGTAGCCGGCAGGCAGGTTCTGTGACGGATGTAGACAGATGTCATTTCATAACCCAGGCAACCCTGTACTAGGGCAGAGTCTCTCCCCAGGTACTTTATTGGCTGATGACTGTGTAGGTCAGATAAGAGGACAGAGAGAGGAGGAGGGACAGATGCTGAGGAAGAAAGGCAGGGTTTATGTGGGACTAGGAATTCTAGACTTTGGATCAGGTGTGGTAGGAGGTCACTTAGAGACTGGCACAGTCTTTTTTTCATTTTTGTCTTTGAAAATGGTATCAAAAGACAGGTCAGAATGTCAATCAAAATTTTGTAGACTGTCTCTTGACAGCTAAATGTCATTGAAATTCACAAATTTATTTTATCTTTTACATAAAGCACATTGTGCAAATGGTTGTCTCGTTTTCTACCCAATCTTTAATCTGGTTTTTCTCTTGAACAAGTGACTAGGTCAAGTGGCAGGTTTCCATCTAAAATGTCACTGTTGGAGACCACAGTTGACATCTTGGACAGGGTTAAAGGTTGCCATCGCTAACGTAGCTGTGTTATTGGAATGAGACCCCGTCCTGCTTTCTGTAGCTATCACACGAGCCAGTATAACTATCACACTGTCATTCACACCATGGAGGACAACAGGACCTCACTGTCATCTGGAGGGCAACATCTCCATGTTCACAGTGTCAATTCCATGGGTTGGTGGCAGGAGGAGAAGAATCAAATGGAAAGCTAACTGCTCTCCAGTCATGAGCTATCTGTGGTGGGGAAAATCGCAAGCTCCATAAACGGGAGAGGACTCGAATCTGGTTGAATGATTCCGAAACTCTTTCTATGATCTCTAGAGTTCAAAGGATTGAGTCATTTGAAAAGATCAGTGTGAAAGATATCAACATCGACATCACTGCCAGTCAAAGTATGACTTTGGAAGACGTAAGGAGTCAGAATACTCATGTTTAGTACCTTGATTCATCTCCTTAAGGGTGGAATGAGTCCTATCTCACCCATCAGTGGAGTGCAAATGCTATAAGAAAGGTCGGAGACCACACACAGCAGGCCCTCCACTATCAGAACACTGCCAACATCATTAGCGCTTGATCTCAATGAGCAGCAAGACGCCATCTACACCCTGTTTCTATGACGAGAGACTTTTCCATTCAAGTGAGACCCCCTAGCATCTGTGGTCCCTGTGTAAGCTTCCAGCTCAACCAGGCTAGTCATCTCTAGTTGATTTATCTTTGAATAATGCCAGCTGTCAGGCTTCATTCCGGATGGTCACTAAGATCTTCTGGCATCCATCAGCAAGGTACCTGGGGGTAATGCCATGGCAGCTCTGTCCCTGTCTAGAAGGTCACCTTTCTAACAGGCAGGGTTTTTTTTTTTTTGAAGTATTTTGTTAAATTTTTATGTTTTATTTTGATAGAAAAGACAGATTAGTGCTGTGGCTTGGTCTACTTATTACCACAAGAGACAATGTTCCTGTTTCTTTTGCTTGGGGACATTTAGCAGCTGTCTTTAGCATATATGGCATGTCATTATGATGCACTGGTCATGAAGTCACACCTTCTATAACCTTTAAAGACACTTTAAAGATCTGTCTATCTATCTATCTATCTATCTATCTATCTATCTATCTATCTATTTAATATGTATGGATGTTTTTGTCTGCATGAACATCTACACAACAGAAGAAGGCACCAGATTTCATGGGTCTTCAGTCACAGACAGTTGTGAGTTGCCTTGTTGGTGCTGGAAATTGAACTCAGAACTTCTAGAAAAATCAGCCAATGTTCTTTCTTGCCGCGCCATCTTCCCAGCTCCCTGCCACAACCTTACATACCCCATTATTCTTTCCTTTACTTACTTAACTATTTATTGAAGTTCACGGTGAACCTCTCTGTTCAGCATTTAGTAGATTAAACAGCTTCAAATCCTGAGGTCATCTCTTTCTAAAAGCACGGCAAGGATGTGAAGAGAAAATTTTAATGCATCAAAGTGAATTAAAAGAGGAACATGTTGTATCTTGAAAGCTTTGGCAGCCTGAAGTCCAGCTCTGAGTGTGGGTCAGTACATGGAGGCCTGGCTCCTTCTGGCTCTCTCTGACTTCCTCTGGGTGAAAGTGACAGGGCAGCTTCAGAGACCTGGGGGCTGGGTTCAGTCGAGTAGTCTGTAGCCTACTTATATCAGAGCAACCATCCAGAAAAGTAACAGTCATGATATCTGACCCAGAAAATCCTACACATGCAGACATTTTTTGTCCCAGAGTTTTATAAATTTGTTATTGTTGTTACTTTTGAGACTGTATTCTAACTACATTATCCTTTCCCTCCCTCCCTGCAAATCCTCCCATACACCTCTTCCTGCTCTCCTTCAAATTCATGGCCTATTTTTATCAATTGTTATTACAGGTATAGATATAGATATAGATATAAACACAGATATAGACATTCTTAAATGTAACCTTTTGAGTCAATATAATGTTGCATGTATGTATGTTTTCAGGGATCACTATTGACTCTGGACAACCAATCATGTGCTCTTTTCTGAGGAAGGTTCTCTCCCAGTTCCAGTTTTAAGCAGCTGCCTATAGTTATTTGTGTAGGGCTGAACCCTCCTGGGCCTTTCTCTGTGCGGTCTGGCAAGTTCATCGGTATCTTCCTTGTTCAGATAGTGTTTATGCAGCCATGTTGGTAAGATTTTACTTGTATAGCTTGTAAACAGGGCTTCATTATATAGTTCTGGCTGGCCTAGAACTCACCATGTAGACCAAGCTGGCCTTGAACTCACAAAGATATGCCTGCCTCTGCTTCCCAGGGGCTAGGCTTAAATGTATTTGTTAGCACAGCAGCCTTGTCCCTAACTTTTTGCAGTGATTGCGTGAACATGATGACCAGTATTACAAAGGCACTGAGTAGGTGAGTCTATTAGCACTCAGCTGTAGCAATGAGAGAATTCCCTACCCAGCCAGGCACGTGGTAACACCTTTAACACACGCTCTGACAACTGACCATGCATTACTATTCTGACATATTCGTAAGGGATATGAGGGTACCATGAGCTGAGAAAAGATGGAGAGAAGATGTCCTGGGAAGGATCGGGATGTGGCTAGACCCAAGCAGAGAAGGATACGGGTTTGGAGAGATCTGTATCACCAAGATGTGTCTCTGGGGGCAGTGTGGGTATACCAGAGGAGGGACTGAGAGCTGAGACGAGAGGCACGGAAGCCGTGTGGCTGCTGCAACGATGCAAGGAGGAAGCTTCAAGACTTGGGCTTTCTTCTGAAGCCCCATTAAATCCTCTCTGTCACTCAGAAAACCCAAACTGTTTCACTGAATACATGATAGGAAAGAAGTCAAGGATCAATAGGTTTTCTAAAAAATTAAAAGGCTGCACTCAGATCTGTGAGGTTTCACTTGTCACCAAGTATAAGTTGAAGGATGTGCATTTGGTAGAATAAACGCATTAAGATAAAAACAATGAAGATGATCAGAATGGAATCTGAGGAAGAGCTCATGCCTGCCCTTGTTCTCGCCTTCAACTGGAGAGGCCAGAGATCCAACTCCTCATCCTAAAATTCCATAGTTCCCATTAATTGGCACCTGCTACATTCCATCAGGCATGATGCTTGGAGAAATGTTGGTATTAGCTCAGTTACTCTTAGCAGCAACTGAAGAGTAGTCCATCGCTCTATCGGGGAAGATCTCAGAATAGCAAGTGTGGAAGAGGGAGGCAAACTGTAGCCTGTCCTCCTCCTAATCCCATGGCCTTTGTCCCCTCAGTGAGCCCAGCATTTTTACGACAGGATGAGAGAAACGCTTGAAAGCTCTTACCATCTCCTTCCTTTCTAGGTTACAGGTGCAGATAGGAAGTAAAGAGATTTGGGGGTAAAAAAGAAATGAAAGGAAAGAGAAAAAAGAGAATAAAACTTCTACCATCTTTTGCATCAGCCTTATGCAAACCTGTGGCCCTCTTTGAGCTAAGATTCCTTTCAGAAAAGCAACACAGATGAGCCATGTCTTCGGGAAGACACACTCCGCTTCAACATTCCTAAAAAGTCTCTGCCCTAGGAGGAGTTTGTTGTATGGAAAGCAAGAATGTAAAATGTAATGGTTTTTAATTTGTTTGCTTTTTAAAAAAAATCTAAAGATTAAAAAAATCAGTTTGGTTTCAGAAGAAAATAGATGTTATAAATCCTTATAACTTTGCTAGAAGTGATAAACATATAGAATATTTAATAGACTCAGAAAACAAAACAAAAAGACATGGATCTTGAAAGGGACTGATAGGGTGGAAAGGCAGATGGAAGAAGGTGGGGTGAGAGCCACCAGAATGCATTTTTACGTGTTTAAAAATGCCAAAGAATAAACTATATCAATAAAAAGTTAAATATCCAAAGAACAAAGAATCCAGTCAATAACTAGGCAATGGATCTCATGGGACAAGTCTCTAAAGAAACAGCCAACAAACATACAAGAAGGTCACGAACTAGGGAAGGGATGGGTAGAGATGGAGGAGCAGGTTGGTATAGGTGGGAGGGAGGTCAGGAAGAGGGAAGGGACACAGGTAATTAGAACACTGTATATGAAGTTCAAAGAATTAAAAAAGCAATACAAATGGAAACCAAACAAAAACACATAAAAATGTTCAGTGTTATTAGCTATCAGGAAAACGCAAATCAAAATTTCACGGAGATCCTACCTCACCCCCATCTGAGCAGCTTCCATCAAGAAAACACAAATCAGCAAATGCTGGTAAAGGTGTTTGCAAGAGGAACCTGTCTACACTGCCGGTGGAAGTGTAGATCAGTGCAGCCACCAGGGAAATCAAGATGGACATTGTGAAGACAACTGAGAGACTAACGACGATCTGACCAGGCTGAAGCAACCGCCAGGCCAACCGCGGGAGCCAAAGGTGGAAGACAATGGAGGTATCCACATCCCCTGACTCCCTGTGGCCATCTTCAAAGTGCTACAGAATCAGTCTAAGTGAGCGCCAATGGAGAAATGGATTAAAACCACTGCTGTGTGTGTAGAGTGCAGTTTTACTCAGTAACCAAGAATGAAACCCTGGCGTTTGCCGGAACCATGACTTGAACTGGAGATCATTTTGTTAAGTGAAATTAGCCAGAAACAGAACAAAGTCTTATGTTTGCTCCCACATATAGAGGAACAACGAAAGATGACCTAAAAATAGAATGGACTCTCAGCGAATGAGAAGAAAATCTCTAGAGGGATGAGAGGTAAAGAGGTAAGCAGCAGAGAAAGGCCGTACACCTGAAGGCAGTATCAGTAATAAAACTTACGAACTCTCCAAGCAAGAATATTGATTAATTATAATAAATAAGTGAGGCTAGAGAGAAAGCTCCATTGGCTGAGTGTTTGCCTAGCATGCAGGAAGCCCCAAGGCCAACTCTCAGTACCACATAAAACTGGGCATGTACCCCTCTGTAAGCCAAGAACTAGGGAGGCGGAGGCAGGAGCATTATCTCCACCAGCATAGTGAGTGAGGGCAATCTGGGCTTCATGGTAAGCCCCATGGAAAGACTATGAGTATGAGAGGTGATTTCTCTCACAGACTGGAAACCCGATCAGTATTGTTTAAAAAGAAAGACAAACAAAATTTTAAGTTTGGTGTTTATGCTTACTTACAACGTTGGGATTATTAGGAAAACTGGGCAGAATATGGAGCAACTGTTACCACCGTCACAATCCCCCTCCCAGAGGGACAGGAGGGACGCCATACATGGTGTCAAACTCAGTGGTTGCATCAGGAAGTGTAAATACATTGCTAAATACCAAAACAGCTCAAAATGAGACAGTGAAGTTGGCTTTCTGTCGGCCGTCAAGCTTGCATGGCAAGCGAAGGGGTGTGAGCTACTTTTGGTTTTATTGGGCTTTTAAATGTTATACCCCATATAAAATTAGAGGAAAGATAATATAATCAGAATAATATCATTATTGCCAGCAATTACTTAGCAAATTATAAGATTTATGGTCCCATATTCTCATTTTCAGGCTTATTTTATTTACCTCCACCAATTTTTTTCAGGCATAAAAGTAATAACAGCCTGATCAACAAACCCAAAAGATGCACAAATATTTGCTACTGCTTTGCAGTGTACATCAAAAAAATTTCCATGTTTTCTAGTACGGAGAAAGATAAAACCTTCACATGAATAAATATGGTTCCCTTAATTTAAAACAAATATTTGAGGTCGCCCTCCCAACATGTCTGGAACTGTGAGCTGCGACGCATTATCCTGAACATACACTGGCAAAGGAATTTCACTTTTATAAGCAGAAAACCCTCGTGCAGAGAAGAGAGGCTGGGTGATTCAGACTCGCAGAAGCACAAGAATTTTCACTTGATACTCACATTTGAAAGGGGAATAGGAAAGACAGGGCTATCAGGAAGTTGGCGTTCAGGGCTTGAGAGATGGCTCTATGGGTGAAGTATTTGCTGGGAAATCACAACAACCTGAGATCAGATCTTCAGCGTTCATGTAAAAGCTAGGCTAAGCTGTATCTAAAAGCCCAGCTCTAGGGACCAGAGACAGATGGGGCCCAGGGGCTTGTAGTTTCCCTGAAAGCATGCTTGACTCTAACCACTGCCTTCAAGGCTCAGAGAACATGGCAACAGCAGGAACTGCAAGAATCTGAGAGTTGGAAGATGGGGGAGGCATGCTGCGAAAGGCTGTCCTCCGGATATGACAAAGCTGTCCTGTGAACTCCTAGGAGCCGTGGTTACCTACCTAAGACCTGCACAAGACAGGGTCTTTCAGTGTCTCATCATGAGTATGGAGTGGCTCAAGAGACCACACCTCTTCTTGAGGGACAGTTGACAGACAATGCTTGGTTGGTGAGAGCTGTCATTTTCTTCATTGGTATTGTCACTGATAATGCAGGGTCCAGTAAATAACATTCCCATGCTTATGTAAGCAGCAACCCTAATGACATTCAGCGGACACACACACACACACACACACCATCACCACCATACAAAAACATTAAAGAGAGGAACTTGTTGGGAAGAAGGGTTCCAGTAGGGCAAGGGAGGATAATGGGTAAATGACCAAAATTTCATTTTACACAGCATGGGATGGTCAAAGAAGAAAATTAAAACAGAGGACAGTACTGATTTCTAATATAAAGAAGTAGGAAGACGAGGTCTTTGGGTTCTTGAACAAAAGTGACAAGATTTATCAGAGCATCGACAGCAGCAATATCCACGATCACTGTGATTTCCGGCACAGACTGGGTTTCGGCAGGCGTGTTAGACATTTTGCACTTAGCATCTTCACTGCAAGCTGGGCCACCACTATCCTGATCTCAGCCCCGGGGAAGGAGATCGAGAGATGTTAAATGACTAGGCAGAGTCACAGAGCAAAAGTGTGTCAGAGGCACCACTCAAACCCAGGTTAATATCGCCGGGACTTCTCTGATACGAATGAGTCCCTGGACCGCCTCTCTGGGCTTCAGGGAGACGTTCAAAGATGTTGACGGGAGTAGATGGACAGCTTCCAAATAAACAGTGGATTCTCTGTGTTCCTGTGAATTAGTGTAGATTGTGTGCCCACCCCTCCCAGGATGTCATCCCTGACCCCTAAGGGATGCAGTTCACAGCTATAGACCCAGGGCAGGGGACAGGCAGCCTGCTGACAAGGCCAGAAGCAAACTCAAATGTAAGTTTTGTCCCATGGTGTACACATCTCTAATTCTTTGCTGCTCAATTCCTTTCTCCCTCCCTCTCTTCCCTATTCTCTTCCCCCTCTTATCCCTTCCATTTCCCTTTCCCATTTCCCCTACCCTTTCCTGCTCTCCCAACGCTGGTGGAATTCCTAGCCCCTGTTGCTGTGATGACTTTTGTCTGATCATTTTTCCTGCCTCTACAACCCTGTCTTACCTCCACTGTCTCCTCGGCACAACACTGTCTGAACTGTAAACATGAGATGACTTATTTTTATTGTAGCTAACGGCATTATTATTTCTCAGATAACCATGTCACCTGAGAAAATGTGTGTAAACACTGCACAAGTTAGGCTGTGCTGAGAGACGAGTTATTTCTGGGTAGCCATTGGTGTCTGAGACAGCAGTACTAGGAAGTCAGGGAGGCAATATTAAGAAGAAAAGACTATTCATTATATGTGCAGTAAATGCTAGGCTGTTGGAAGAACTGCTATTCATTTACATGTAATCTACTCTTGGCTGAATTAACTGCTTTTCCTATTGCTATGGTGGAAACACTGACAGAAAGCAACTTACAAAGGATACACCGAGGCTTACAGCGTGAGAGAGCACAGCCTATCACAGCGGCCCCGGCAGTGGGAATCCGAGGCAGCCTGCTCCCTTCTAGGCACACCAGGGAGCAGAGAGAGAAAGCCCTTGTCTTCTCTACGTTTGTCCTTCCCCCTTTCTATTCAGTCTGGGGCTCTGGCCTGTGGGGTGGTGCCACCATCTTCAGAGAATTTCTCTGCTTCTCAGTCCTCCCAGGAATGGCCCCTGCTGCCATATACCCAGAGGTGCATCTCACTAACAACCTAGATGTTTCTTAATCCAATCAGGTTGGAAATCAACGTGACCTATCACATTGGCCAGTAAATAGCAACCACCTTGGTATTTCTGATCGTGTAGGTGAGAGCCTACCCACTCCTTTATTGGGTGTAATTCATAAACACAGCATCACCCCTTCCCTCTCTCCCATCTCCTTCCGCTGTTTTCTCACAGCTTAGACTCCATCATTGGTTCACCAACTCCTTTGCTTCTTTTTAAATTTTCTTGCCTACTCAGATCTGTCCTATCTAGAAGCTTTTGTTCCTCCAGGTGGTGACAGTGTTCTCAACACACTGGTCCGCTGACCTTGAAGGAGTCCCTGGAATGTGGTCAGCAAGCTGCTCTGTTTGCTATTGCCCATCCACCTCACCTCCTCTTTCCAGCCAGGACTATGCTCGAGCGAGTGTTGTTTCTCAGACGCGCTTCCTGCAGGCTCGAGCGAGTGTTGTTTCTCAGACGCGCTTCCTGCAGACAGCCTGGTGCTTGGCCCACTCCTAGCAATGCTAGCTTCCTCTGCTGAGTGTGCAGCACAAAGAGTGGTGATGGCATCTCTAATGCTACATAGGAGGCTGCCTGAGGGCCAGAGCTTCCCCATCTCCAGCCATGTTTTCTCTACCGTGAGGCACAACAATAGGTCAATACAGATTATCTTTCTGACTGAAGAGCTAACTATAGACATTCTAAGGGAATAAACACTACAGGACACCTTCATATTAAGCAAAGGAGCAGAAACAACACTATTGGATTTCACGATCTCACCTGGCAAAGAAAAATACATGGAAAGGAAGGACACCTGTTTCCTGTGCTTAGGTCTAAGTGCTGGTGTTTTTCAGATGTATCTAATTTATCTGAAATCCCCCCAATCTTCTGTAATAACAGAAACTTTAAAAGAAAATAAATTCCTTTGAGAGAAAAAAAAAGATGGTTGCCACTGGCTTATATGCAGGCCACTACAGCTGCGATCCTGGATGGAGCCGTAAAAGCCAGGAGGCAGTGTGGAGTCTGGGAACGGAACCCAGATAGGGCTGACTCATCGATCCAGGAGCTGACGGCTGCTTTGATGGCTGCTGAGGCATCAAGTGAAGGTTTTGATGGCGTAAGTGAAAATGAAGATGTGGAATCAACAGCCTGGAGATGGTTTTTAGGGGCGTCAGGGGTGGACACATGAAAGGGAGTGAGGGTTTGGAAAAGCCAACGTGCCGGTAGTGCCAAACCCCAAACGATCAGAAACTGCTTCAAGAAGTGCCCCACACATCTGGATGGAGGTGGCCCACAGGCCATCCCACAGCCTTGGCGCTTTCCTTCCTAGGCTGGCTGAGGGGGAGTGAGATGCCTGAGGGGGACTCTGGAGAGGGCTTATTTCGCCCGTCAGGGCTTTATAGATGTTGTTACTGGGGTACTGCAGGTTTGCTAATTTTTTTATCAGCAGAGGTATTTTTTTCTGAGCCAGTCTGCAACAGGCACGGGAGCACATCTGGCCGTCTGGACTCTCCAAGTGCCTGCTGTAATGCAGAGCGCTGGTCTGCACCATGTGATTATCACAGCCATGCATTAATCAAGATTCCTGCCTCAGGAAGGCCACGTGATTGGAGGACTGCATCCCAACCTGGGGTGCCTAGGGGTGCCCGGCTCCAATCTTTTGTTTACTGAAAGGTTTCGTCTTAACAAATGGGTGGCTGCATCCCTTTCCTACAGTTAGCGTTCATTCCCGAAAGAGGCTGGGCTGCCCTTGGCTGTGCCCTGCTCGACACTGCTAGTTCCTGCTGTTCCCAGAACCCACTGGGCTATCTAGAGTTTATGTGGGAAAGCAGAACAGCCACTGGGCTGGTTTTTCACTGTGTAGTAGCAGCAACTGCCTTCCACGGACTCCCAACTACGTGCCAGCAATGCGCTATGCACCTTCTTCTACGGTCTCATTTGCTCCGTGTGACATGCTCTCAGGATGGCCAAAGGAAGTACTGAAACGCCACTATTCTACGTGCGACAAGTGCAAGCTGAGGGCCAACTGCGGAAACAAAACCAAGTTCAAAGAACTAAATGACAGAGTTCAGGGCAACCGCAGC
>LOEQ01005626.1:100051-135503 GCA_001685075.1 Bramus lutescens
CAGACGCATGAAACTCCGGCCCAAGATGGACGTGGGTTAGAATCTTCCCTGTAAACCATGACTCCGTGGTGATATACATAGATTTCTAGATGTGGGTTAAGCAAGATGTGAGAGTTAGCCAAGCAGAGGCTGGATATAATGGGCCAGACTATGCTTAAATGAATACAATTTGTGTGTTGTTATTTCAGGGTATAAGCAAGCTGCGCAGGAACTGGGCCGAATGAAAAGCAGGCCTGTGCTCCTATTCACTACAGTCTTATTAGCAAGAGTGAAAAGTAGACAAAAATTAGGTAAAATATGACAACCAATTTTGTATTACTTATAAGATAAAATTAGCAGCAGACAAAGGTTTGCTTAGTATTGAGGAACAAAGTTGTAAAGTGCATTTTGGAAAGATTAAATTGGCCAGGCAGTGGTGGCTCATGCCTTTAATCCCAGCACTTGGGAGGCAGAGGCAGGTGGATTTCTGTGGGTTCGAGGCCAGCCTGGTCTACAGAGTGAGTTCCAGGATTGCCTGGACTATTTCATAGAGAAATGCTGTCACAAACAGACACAAAAATGAAAAGCTTAGATTATCCTCAAAGAATCTGACTGCATCTCTCAATAAAGTCTTAGAATATTTAAAGAATAGCGAAACATTTAGTCTCTCTGCTGATACAGTTCACAAATAGTAGCTGTAGTAATGAGGAGAGGGCCTGCTTTTCGTCCCACCTGGCTCCCAGCCACCCGACTAGTTTATACCCCGAAATAACAACACACAAATTGTATTCATGTAAACACTGCCTGGCCCATTATATCTAGCCTCTTACTGGCTAACTCTCACATCTTGATTAACCCATTTTTATTAATGTGTGTTTACCACAATGTCATGGCTTACTGGGAAGATTCTAACCTATGTCCATCTTGGGCCAGAGCTTCATGACGTCTGCTTGACTCTGCTTTCTTTCTCCCAGCATTCTGTTCTGTCTTCTCCACCTACCTATGTTTTGACCTATCAGGCCAAGAAGTTTTCTTTGTTAATTAACCAATGAAAGCAACAGATAGATAGAAGACACTCCTACATCAAGTAGCAGCCAAACAAATGAAAACAATCTAGAAAGGCAATGGCCAGGAATCTAAAGAAACAGGAAACCGGAACTGAAACCATGATAGAACTTGCAAGAGAGACTTGCAATGCAGTTATATCTGTAGTCAATACATTCAAGAAGGTAGAAGAAGGGTGGGCTCTGTAAGTTCTGTGATAGAACACATTACATCCTGTGCTCAATTCCTGTATAATCTTTATTACTTAAAAAAAAGCAGGCAGAAGAAGTGTGAACATGTCAAAAAGTCAAAGAGAAGTAGTGAAAAACTCAAATCAAACCTTAAAGACAAGAATGAAACAATATCCATGATTAAAATGATTTCTGTAGTTGGTGGAAAGAGAGGAAAAATAGTCACAGCAGAAGAAACGCTTAGCAGCTTGGAGCTCAAAACAAAACCAGGCAAACAAAGCCGAGTACCAAATCTGTAGAATGATGTCAAATGACAGAGCGCACACGTGACTGGTGTCCTTTAAAGGGAACAAAGCAGAAAAACATCAAAGAAGCAACTGGTTTTTTTTTCTATCTCAACTGTGATGAAAAATCAGAGAACAGATAGAGCTCAGTGAACATAGAACAGACCTGAGTTCAATGAACCCCCAATTAATTAACTTGAAATACACTACACTAAGCTGAATCCTAGTCAATTCGCTAAACCCAGCGATCAAGAGATCAACTCAGAAAGAAGCGGTAGACACGCAGCAGGCACTTTCTTCAGCACTCTGACCAGCTAAGAGTCTCTGCAAAGGAAGCTTCTCTGACCAAGGCTGAGAGCATGCGCCCCTAATCGAGCCATCTCTCTCATTCCCTCCGCGGCCCAGGGAACGTCATAGAAGAGGAGGTAGCAGGACTCTGAGAGACTGTGGATGAGGAGGAGAGTTATGACACACCACGGCATCTTCTGGATTTGAGGTGGCCACTGAAATCGTGAATATGTGGTATCTTTTGTCACTTATACAAGACACAAAAGGAAGAGGAGCCTCGCTGGAAGGAAAGAGGTTGTCAGAGGAGTGGGAGGACCAAAAGGGAGCAGGGAGTGAACGTGGTTACATGACAATGTATACGGGTATGCAACAGTCAACACCAAGAAAAGCAATATTAAAAAGAAGTGGTGGGCCATTATATCAGGAAACACATAAGCATAGATGGTTTCAGGTAGGAGTAGACACCTCTAAGGAGCTCAAAGATGAGGAATGCTAGCTCAGAATCCTAAACACAAGGATAGCATCTTTTCTTTTTCATAAGTGAGTCAAAAATACATTGTTTTTCTGGCAAAAGAAAGGTAAAGAAGTTGCTACCAGGACTGCCACACTGCAGGAAATACTGAAGGAAACCTGGAAGTCAAAAGGAAAATCATATACTAGAGGGGAAATCTGCTTCTCCACAAAGCAGTGGAGAGCTGGCCATTCTAAATCCCTTTGCGGTGGTTTGCATGAGAATGACCCCCCTGGGCTCATGTATTTGAAAGCTTCCTTCCCAGTTGGTGGACTGTGTGGGAAGGATTGGGAGGTGTGGACCTGCTGAAGAAGATATGTTGTCACTCCGGGTGAGTTTTGAGGCTTCTAAGCCCAGGCCATTTCATTGGCTTTCTCTCCGCCCCTCCATTGTGGTCTCGCCATGTCAGCTCTCAGCTACCCCAACTACCTGTCTGCCTGCCTGCTGCCATAAACCCCGCCACCATGGCCATGGACTTTAATCCTCTGAAAACCAAATGCTTTCTTCTATAAGTTTACTTACTCATAGAGTTTTGCCACAGCAATAGCAAAATAGCTAAGGCACCCTTAGCAAACACTGTGGCATAATGACTAAGTTATACTGGGTGAAATGCAATGTGACTTGAAGGATTGTGACAAAGGTACATTCTAGGACCAGTCTTGGTGCCACACGCCTTATGTCTCAGCATGTGGGAGGTAGAGGGAGTAAGGTCTCTGTGCCTTTGAGGTCAGCCTGCTCTGCATAGTGAGTTCTAGGCTATCCGCAGTTAAAAAGTCAGATGCTGTCAATGTGTGTGTATGTATTTTATAAATGTATATGTATATAAATTTCAAAGCATACACTAAGATAATGAAACAAAGAGTTATTGTTAAGGGACCGATAAAACTCAATCACAAAGCGTTCAATTAGTTCAAGAAAAAAAAAACAGACAAGAAAAACAGATTAAGAACAGGTTAGGCAGAATCCAGCACATTTCTAATGATATCAATAATCACACTAAATGATTAGGTGTCAATTCAAAGACGGAAGTGACTTAACCGGCAGGGATCCAATTGTACGTTGCTAGCAATAAATCAACTTCAAATTGTAAAAACACAACTAAGGAATCAGAGAGACCGCAGAAACATAGCATGCTAATAGTCTGAAAATAAAGACGCAGTAGTTTTGTAATTATGTATTAACACCCACAGAAGTCAGCAAGATGGCTCACAGGGTAGAGCCACATTTGGCCAAGTCTGATGATCTGAGTTTGATTTCAGGGCCCCACATGATAAAAAGAGAACTTATTACCCAGAGTTTTCCTCCATTTTCTGCCTGTGCCATGGCATGGACACACCCACATATGTACATATACATACATGCACACACAAAGAAAACAAATAAATGAAAATTTTTAAGGTAAACTTATGAGTTAAAAGTATAACTAGTCATAAAATAATCTTAAATGGCTCTTAGAAAAGTGATTTAATCAGGGACATGAGACTCCTAAATATTTGTTCACCTTTAGTACATGCATATGCATGTACATGTGCACACTCATGCACACACACAAACTTGATAGATCTGAAAGGCAAAATAAACTCACTATCAGATAAGTTCATCCTTTTGGTCACGTATGTGTATGTGATATGCACGTGTGTTTCCATGTGTCCACATGTCTGTGTGGCTGTGTATATACATGTGTGGTACTATGTGAGAATGGCTCCTACAGGCTCATTTGCTGGAATACTGGGTCCCTCATTGGTGGAACTGTTTGGGAAAGATTAGGAAGTTGTAATCTACCCTGTGGGTGTTAGGAATCAAAGCTGGAAGTGAAGAGTCCAATCAGTGCTCTTAACCACCAAGTCATCCCTCCACCCCTGACAGGCATTTTGAACATATTTGTTACATATAACCAAAGAACAAGGGAAAGGAAATGGTGAATTTAGAAGGCCAATAGTCAACCAACTTGAACTCACTTACATTTACTGGTATACTCCATAGCAATGCTGGAATCCACTTCTCGTTTTAAATTGCATTGACTGTTATTTTTGTGTGTTTGTATACATGTATGATGTATGTGTGTCAGTGTGGGTACTCATGTTACAGCAGGCATGTATTGCTCACAGGCCACTTTTGGGAGTCAGTGCTCTTACTCTAGAGTGGGATACAAATTGGAAAGGAAGAAATCAATTTTTGCTATTTACAGATGATATGATAGTATACATAAGTGACTCCAAAAATTTGACAAGGGAACTCCTACAGCTGATAAACACCTTCAGTAATATGACAGGATACAAGATCAGCTCAAAAAATCAGTAGCTATCCTATATGCAAAGGATAAAGAGGCTGAGAAAGAAATCAGAGAAACATCACCATCTACAATAGCCACAAATGATATAAAATATCTTGGGGTAGCATTAACCAAAGAAGTGAAATACCTGTACAACAAGAACTTTAAGTCTTTGAAGAAAGAAATTATGGAAAATACCAGAAAATGGGAAGCTCTCTCATGCTCTAGGATAGGTAGGCTCAACATTTTAAAAATGGCAATCTTAGCAAAAGCAATCTACAGATTCAATGCAATCCCCATCAAAATCCCAGCATGACTCTTCACAGACCTCAAAAGAAAAATTCTCTACTACATATGGAAAAACAAAAACAAAAAAAACAGAATAGCCAAAACAATCCTGTACAATAAAGGAACTTTCAGAGGCATGACCATCCTTGACATCAAGCTCTGTTATAGAGCTACAGTAATGAAAAATACTTGGCCCTGGCATAAAAACAGACAGGTTGACTAATAAAATTGATGACCCGGGTATTGATCCACATACCTATGAACACCTGATTCTTGATAAAGAGACTAAACTTATACAATAGAAGAAAGAAAGCATCTTCAACAAATGGTGCTGACATAACTGGATGTCAACATGTAAAAGAATGAAAATAGATCCATATCTATCCCCATGCACAAAATTTAAGTCCAAATGGATCAAAGACCTCAACATAGGTACACTAAACCTCACTGAAGAGAAAGTGGGAAGTAGCCTTGAACACATGAACACAGGAGACCACTTCCTAAATATAACCCCAGTAGCACAGACAGTGAGAGCAACAATTAATAAATGGAACCTCTTGAAACTGAGAAGCTTCTGTAAGGCAAAGGAGAAAGTTACTAAGACAAAACGGCAGCCTACTGAATGGGAAAAGATCTTCACTAACCCCCATCAGAGAGAGGACTGATCTCTAAAATATATAAAGAACTCAAGAAAGCAGACATCAAATTACCAAATAATCCAATCAAAAATGGGGCACAAATCTAAACAGAGAAATATCAACAGAAGAATTGCAAATGACCGAAAGACACTTAAGGAATTGGTCAACATCCTCAGCCATCAGGGAAATGAAAATCAAAACAACTCTACGATACCATCTTACACCTGTCAGAATGGATAAGATCCAAAACACCAATGATAGCTTATGCTGGAGAGGATGTGGAGTAAGGGGAACACTCCTCCATTGCTGGTGGGAGGGCAAATTTGTATAGCCACTTTGAAAATCAGTGTGGCAGTTTCCCAGAAAATTGGGAATCAGCCTACCTCAACCCAAGCAATACCACTGTTGGCCATATACCCAAAGGATGCTCAATCATATTACAAGGACATTTGCTCAGCTGTTTTCATAGCAGCATTATTCATAATAGCTAGGACCTGGAAACAACCTAGATGCTCCTCAACCAAAGAATGGTTAAAAAATGTGGTACATTTACACAATGGAGTACTACACAGCAGTAAAAACAATGACTTTTGAAATTTGTGTGTAAATGGATAGAACTAGAAAAAAAAAACATCCTGAGTGAAGTAACCCAGATAGATAAACATGGTATGTACTCACACATAAGTGGATATTAGACATAAAGCAAAGGATAACCAGCCTATAGTCTATGATCCCAGAGAAGCTAGGTAACAAGGAGAACCCTGAAAGAAACATACATGGATTCCCTTGGGAAGGGGAATAGACAAGACCTCCTGAGAAAATTGGGAGGGGAAGAAGGGAGGATGAAGGGGAGGGAAGAGGGAAGGGGAGGGAGAAGGAGACCATGAGGGAATGGGATGCTCAAGAAGAGGGAAGGACAGTGAGGGAGAGAAAGAAAAGAGATATCTTGATTGAGGGAGCCATTAAAGGGCTAGGGAGAAACACGGCACTAGAGGAATTCTCAGGAATCCACAAGGATGACCCCAGCTAAGACTCTAAGCAACACTGGAGAGGACGTCTAAATTGGCCTTCCCCTGTAATCAGACTGACGACTACTCTAATTGTCATCATAGAACCTTCAACTAGAAACTGATGGAAGCAGATTCAGAGATCTACAGCAAAGCACTGGTCGAGCTACTTGAGACCAGACCAAGAAAGGGAGGAGCGATAATATGAGCAAAGGGGTCAAGGCCATGAAAATGATACCCACAGAAACAGCTGACCTGATCTAGTGAGATCTCAGTCTCTGGACTGATAGCAGGAGAACCTTCACAGGACAGAACTAGGCCCTTTGAATGTGGATGGCAGTTGTGAGGCTTGGGCAGTCCGTAGGGCCACTGGCAGTGGGACCAGGATTTATCCCTAGTGCTGGAATTGGAATCTAGGAGCACTTTCTTTTTGGAGGGATACCTTGCTCAGCCTAATAGAGGGGGGAAGGGCCTTGGTCTTGCCTCGAAGTGAAGTGTCAGACTTTGTTGACTCCCCATGGGAAGCCTTACTCTTTCTGAGGAGTGGATGGGGGGGGGTGGAGGGAAGGGGAGAGTGGGAGGAGAGGCAGGAGTGGGAATGGGGGTAGCTATGTAAAATGAGGAAAGATTGTATTAAAAATTCTTAATAAAAAAGAGAGCTCTCTTCTGATCCTCAGATGAGCACCATTCATGGCCTCCTCCTCTCCTGATTTGATTCCCTTATCATATTTAACCTCACATCTAGGCACTAGGGCTCTGCAGAGATCTAAGGATTTTAGAGGCAATGGCCACTGGGCATGGCACCTCACACCTGCAACCCCAGTGCTCAGGAGGTTGAGGCAGAAGGACGGCATTAAGCCTGAGGTCAGTTACTACAGAATGAGGTATTGTCTCAAAATACTAAAAACAAAAAAATGAGCCATCAGTCCATTCTGCACTTTTGTGTTCTTCTATTTTGTTATGGAATTATATGCCCACAACTGTTCATTTTTCCACTTTTGAAACACGTTTTCCCCCTAGGATCACTGGTGATAATACCATGTTTGCTTAACTTCATCCATTAAGGACTAGGTAACCCGTTCCTCTGCTGTTGTCCCCCTTTTCCAGGATCCTGAGTTTGGGCAAGCCTTGGGCTCAGTCTTAGTCCACGCTCTTTCCTTTGTATTTCTCTCTGGTTTGCATTTGCATATAGTTTTAAATACCAGTGACACACTGATTCCATCTGCCTGCTCAGCGTCTCTGCGTGGCTCTTAGCAGGCATGTGTCACATCATGACTGAGACAGGCATGTGTCACATCACGACCGAGACAGACTCTTCACACCTCCGATAACATGAAACAGATTTCCTGCGCCCTGCCCTTCTGAGGAATGTTCTAGTTCCCCTTTTAGTTGCACAGGCAGAAAAAATCACTGCCAATTGCCTCCCCAGGTCTAATTATTCATCATTAGTAAGTTCTGCTGGCTCACATCCCCCTACCTAAAATCCAAATGCCAATCCCATGTCATTTTTGTTTAAGGGGCCACACCTTGCTGGGATGTGGCATTGGTTTACTGTTGTTTCACCTAATCCTCTGCAGGCTTCTCCCATCATCTGTCCTGCCTAGTGGCAGTTAGCTGGCGGGATCACTTAACATGTTACAGTAGAGCACACTACTTTTATCTAATCACTAGTATTTTCTCACGGCAACCAGAACAAACCTTTGTCTCTTCAGCATGATGCTCTACATGGCCCCACATGTCTCATCTGTTTCCATCTGCAATCTCATCACCACATACTCTCTTCCCCCATTCATTTCAGCATTCAAAAATATCTCAGTGTCTTGCTATTTCAGGGCTTTCAGTCTTGTGTGGGGTACTCGGAGTGTTGTCCTCCAAGGTGTTTCAGAAGCTAACGCCTCACTCTGAAGGTCTTGAACGTAGTCTTCCCAGGAAAGCCATCTCAAGAAATGGCTTGCTTTTCCGTCATCCATCATCACCCTGAAGATCCTCTGCATCTTAGCACTGCTGAGACAGCAGGACTTTGCACTGATGTGTCTGCTCACTGTCACTCTCTTCGAAGCGGACACTCTCAGGCTGTGAACGGCCTTGTGACTTTGCTGCCTTGGAGCTCAGAAAAAGCACCTTGTTCGCAGCAGTCAAATATTTGTTAACTGCCTGCCTGGATTCTCCTTATTGAGATTGTTTGTCTGGGCAGATTTCAATGGCTTCTGATTGGATATCACAGGTTTGGAAATGTTTTCTTATGCCAACACACATGCTTTTTCAAAACTGACTTGAGCAGCCAAATCCCAATTAAGGCGAAGAGTCTTACTAGAAGCATCAACGCAGTGGTTCAATGTGAAACACACAGGCTCTGTTTCCAAACTGGCAAGCCCATTGGGGACCTCAAAGGTCTCCTTGAGTGACTGAAGCACGCTCTAGAGCAAGGAAAGGGTCAAAGGATCAGCTCTGACTACATCATTTGAGGAGGCCAATGACTGTTTTCACTAAATCCTCATCTCTTTTAGAAATCGAAGCATGTTTGTAACATTTGTATGATGGACCAGGCTTTCACAGTATCTTCCAGTTAACGGTATGTTTAGCATCTAGAACATTGGGACCAAAGAGATGGCTGAATAAGTAATGCACTTGCTTCATTACTTACATGGACCACAGTGTGTATCCTCAGAACCCATGTGAAACCAGATGAACTAGTGAACACTCATAACCTCAGCTTTCCTACAGTTAGATGGGAAAGTAAGACCGGATGATCTCCAGAAGCTTGAAGAAGACTATCATAGAACACACAGCAAAGAACAAGAGACTGTTTCAAACAAGGCGGAAGGCAAGGAATGTCACTGCTACACACTCTTGTCCAAGGTGACTGACGGTAGTCATTTATCTGAAACAATCCCAAACAGAAAGCAACCCAAGAGCCCAGCAACACACAAATGAAGCACCAAACTCTGGCACGAAGAACACAGTAGATTTAGAATAGTGCTTATCAACAAAAGCGAGGGATGTCTGCTGTAGCTAAGAAAAAGAGTAAACACCAAAACGATTAGGTTGAAAAAACCCAGACATAAACAGTTGACACACTGTGTGTTCTCATACATATGTACACAACATTTAAAAAGCACTATAGTGAATGTAAATATTATCTGTAACTGTGACTGTGTGTATCTGTAGGGGGGAGTGTGTGTGTGTGTGTGTCTGTCTGTCTGTCTGTGCTGGAGATAAGGTCCCCTGTGAATCTCAGATTGACCTTGAACTCAGTCTTTTTTACACTCTCCATGTGCTGAGATTCCACCATGCAGAGGTAATCAGAATGCTCTATTTGTGATGTTGGAGATTGGACCTAGGACCTTGTACATGCTAGGTAAGCACTTTCCCAGCAAGCTACATTCTTCTCACCTGTCTTTGGTTTTTTACATTATAGGAACCCCATGGGCTGGGTAATACTTCAACTTCTGTTGCCATATAAAATAGATGGCATCTCCCATAGTACACTGATGACTTAGGTAATGGGAAGGGGGAGCAAGAATATGTACACTTTTGTTGGTGATTTAAATTTTATTTATTATTCAAGTTTCTCCATGTAGCATTGGGAAAAGAAAGAAAATTCAATTCCTTTTGAAGTTTTATTGCCAAATGGTGGACACCCAATCTGTGCACAAATAATTTAGATGCATTAAATATTAGGAGCACAAGGATATAAATAACTGAGGGCCTTTGGCACCAGTTTTGCACCTATTTCAATTTTTCTGCGAAGTCTAGAAAGATATTTCTTTTTCATCAGACAGGTCCTCTTCTGAGCAATAGCCTTGAACAGCCCCATGGAGTAGAGCATCAAATCCGAACTCCATAGCAGAACATCTGAGTCTCTTCATGCCTTGTCCCGTGACTTCTGTTGCCTGAAATTACCCTTCGGTTCAGTCTTATGACCTTATCATCTCCTCTTGGAACGAAGCATGTTGTTTCCTGCAACCCTGTGACCCTGCAGGTAGATGCTGCCTCTCAAACATGCCCTTCTCTGCTGGTCTGCCCAATAAAGTCTTCTGCATTTGTCAGGCACTGTTCTTTGAACAATCCCTTCATCTCCTTGCTTCCTTCCTCCAGAGAGTTGGTCAGTTATTACACTGTGAGCCGCAGCACATGCTTCACAATGCTGTATGCAATTAGCTACTGGAACCGTGTCTCTTGTTCAACACTGAGACGTTCTTGAGAGCCCGAGCTGGTGCTGCAGGAAGTGCTAACACTTCCCTGTCCAGTTCCACCTCTACAGGTCACTGTCACCGTGGAACACCACTGTGTGTCCTGGTCATGGATGTGGAAGCGATAAGAAAGAGAGGCAAACATCCACACTATGAACTGGGCAATGGGGAATGTGTCACAGCATGCAATAGTTCCTGCGTGCCAGGCACTGTGGTAGGAACATGGAGATGAATTAAACAGAGCTCATCTTCTTACTCTTTAAGGCTGTCTATCATATATAATGAAATGAGAGAGATACTTTACTATGTTATCTTCGTTCACCAAACAAAAACCCACTTGGGAGACAGGACCAATTGTTACCCAGTTTTAAAAATGAGACTATGAATCAAATGGTTTTGCCAAGCTTTCCTATCTTGTGACAGCTTGAGAATTGGAACCGAGTTACGAGGTAAAGAACATTCTTCAAATAATTCAATCTATTATTTATGAAGCACCTGCTATTTCCCAGAAAGTGTGCTGAATTCTGTATATATTATCGCTAATTTTCAATAAGCATGATAACTGCGATTATCATCAGTTTTATGTAGAGATTCTGTGGCTCAGAGAAACAAAATAATTCTTGTAACCATGCACAGCAAATAAAATGCAGAAGCACAGGCTGGCGAGGCAGCTCAGTCTGCAAAGTTTCGGCTCTTCATGTATGAAACATCAGACTTCCGACGTGGGAATCTGTGCAGAAAGCTCACCGTGGGGCTGCTAAAATTGTTCGGTGGGGAAAAGCGTTTGCTAGCCAAGCCTGAAACCCTGAGTTAGGTAGATCCTGGGAGTCCTCAAAAATCCTAGGTCTTGGTTCATATCTGAAATCCTAGCCCTCCTAAACTTCATGGCAAGATGGAAGATAGAGACAGAAACTTCCTGGATGGCTAAAGCATAACTGGGCAGGAGCACACAGAAGATCAGAAACAGTGAGACCCTACTTCCCGGGGTAGAAGGAAAGACCTGACTCTTGAAAGGTACGGTATTCCCATCTCTGTGTCTCTCTATCTCTGTCTCTTCCTGTGTGTGTCTCTGTGTCTGCTTCCATCTCTCTCTCTTAGCCTTCCTCTCTCTTCATGCTTACAAATAACAGTAAGAAATACATAGTACACATTTGTAATCCCATTGCTGGGGAGGTGGAGACAGGAGGAGGATGCCTGTGATTTAATGGCCAGCCAGTCCAGCCTAATCAGTGAGCTCCGGGTTCTAGCTTGTCTCATAAAAGAAGGGGTGTTGCTCCTGAGTGGCAGTACTCACGGTTGCACCGTGGCCTTCATATGCGTGCACACTCATACAGATTAGTGCCCTCCTGATACAGATCCAACCAACACCATGGCCTTGCAAAGAATTCTATTCTATAGTCAACTAATCCCACTGCAGTAATGCAAGAGTTTCTAGAAGTCCACACAGAGGTCCCCCTAGGTGAATAGATGCTTAGGTAGTTTCTGTAGGATTATAAATTAATGTAGGAATAGCTCATTCTACTGAAATGGCGGACAAACAAGTCCCAGAAATGTCTGCACTAACGGAGAGAGGAGATGCCACCCAACGCTTCACTCAATCAAGGATGGAAGACCTAGTCCTCTCCTCTCCCGGTCCTGACTTTGCACCTTCAGCAAGCAATGCAGTCTGTGGGCCTCTTTAACAACCCCTGAAACCGTGTCTTGGACACTCTCGGAATAGTGAGTGCCCCAAATAGTGAAGACTCAAAACTGTCGTGGAAGCTTAAGCAGAATGGACGATTCAATACACGGATGAGAGGGCTCTTCCAGTCCCAGGTGTTTCTCACACGGAATTAGCAAGAACAAAAACTTCAAGGGAGAGCTATGATTTTTTCCAAGGGTTTACATGTAAAAATAACTAAGAGACAAGTTTCTTCTGGGTTGGTATGAGGGAAGTGGTTGTACCTCAGGGGGAAAGGCTTTGAGAAAATCATGAGAGTTACTCCAGTAATGGTACTGTAGCCACTTGGTGGGGATGTTGTAGAGAAAATTCAAGAATTGTTCAGACCTTTAAAATTCGTGCCATCTCTGGCTCCTCTCATCCAAGCATGGCACTGAATCCAAACGCACAATGCTGAAGCCATCTTTACCGCGGTCATTATTGTGCCTCTAGTCATCAGGGGAGATGGATGCTGTCTTTGCTGCCTAGATGAGAACATCTATTCGCGAATAGAATCCAATCATACAGGCTACGGAATGGATGAGTCACCAGGGCATAGCAGATCAGAGTCCCTTAGGGGAGAAGGTGAGTCACGCTGCAATCACGGCTGGTGCTGTCACAGTCCCTTGGGTCCTCTGTTACCTGGCATTGAAATAGGCTGAAAATGTTGCCTCCGTGGGGTGATAAAATATTCCTGTGGTAAGCACACAGATCTGTTTCCCAAAGTAGATAAATCACTTTTCCGTTTCTTCTCTATTTTCTAGCAACTGGGTAAGAAGCCTGCCTATCAAATGTCCGTTTAAAGTCTACTGTGTCTTAGTAGTGGTACACGAAGAGAAAATGCATGCATGGTCCTATGCCCAGGGTCAAAAGAGGCTCAAAAAATTGCCTGATTTGAAGGCAGCTGAAAAATCAGGGCTGCCAAACACAGTGCTTTCCATCAAGAGCTTAAGGCTCTCAATTCCCGGCAAATTCTGATTTTCACTGACGACATACTGTCCCAAACACAAATGGCTTTAGGTGTTGAAGGGAAAATTGTTGCCAAAAATCTAGGTTCCAACAAATAACTCCAACAACTTTTGCTTCCCTCTTGGGGGCTCTGTATGCCCAGGCAGCGATTTGAATGTTAAATCTAGGTCACAAAGAACTTTGCCGGAAGATTTCCCAGTCATGGGAAGGCGGAGGTTGTTTTGAAAATGCTTGTACTGGGAGTATTTCACAGAGGTATTACAGACTAAATTTGAAAATGCGTTTCCCAGGCACTTTCTCCGTGCCAAGTATGCTACTGGACACAGCAGTGGGGTGGACCAAGATGGGCTCCTTTCCTTAACCAGCTCGTATTTCAGTGGTGGAGAAGGAAGCCTTATGGTGTGCAGTGCGTTGCTCTGCGTGTTACAAGAGGGATATTTAGAAAGGGAGGATGGGAAGTGTGAGGTAAAAGAAGGTGCTAAGATTCCATTTAACACATCCACCAAACGTGTGTGTGTGTGTGTGTGTTGAAGGCTTGCTCTCAGCTGATGGTGCTACCTGATACTGTAAAAGCGCTAAGGGGTGGATGATCTTAGAAGGAAGTTGGACCACCACTGGGAGTCCATTTTGCAGGGGACATTGAGACCCAGCCTAGCTACCCCACCCTCAGCTTCCTGGCTGCCTGCCATGCCATGAGCTGCCTCCTCCACTATATATCCAACAATACACTCTGCCATCACAGGACTAAAGAAATGGGCCACAGGACTCTAGATGGTAGCCTTAGAAACCATGTGTGAAAATAAATATTTCTTCCCTTTCCATGGATCATCTCAAGGTATTTATTACAGTGCTCAAATGCTGCATAACACAGCAGGAGCCGCTGAAGATCAATCCTGTGGGCGGGCAGAGGGACAATGCTTCTAGGAGACTTTCTGGAAAGAAAGCCTCGTATGTGAATGCGCTATAGACGTTTGCCCTCTCTCACAGGCGTCCGAGAGGAGCCCAGAGAGATGGAGGAGCACCTGTAGAACACCTGGAGGAAGGCATGGATGTGATTGGTGGGTAGCACTGCCTGAGCGACTGGGGACGGCAGGGTCACGGAGGGTAGAGGAAGTGTTAGTTCCTGCGAATGCGGTCATCCTCTGTCTGTAAGGAGGTAGAAGTGAGCAGATTCAGAAAGGAAACGGACACAATCAGATACTGTGATTAATAAATGCATGCGTTCATCATATGTGATTAGATTGGGAGGGACAGAGGAGGCTATCTGGAAGGACAATTAAGAATAACTAGAGTCAAGGTAAATCTGAAGGAACGTAGTAGTGACAATAGGGAAGCAGCATTCTCAGGCCTAAGTGGTAGAAACGTAAACTGGACTTTTCCAGGAGGATCATTTGGTAACAAATAGCAATTCTATTTCTTAAATTCATCTCCTAGGCGTAGTCTTGTATGCATAATGTTTGCTCTGGAAAACCGCGATCAACCTAAGTAGTTTTCAGCACGAAGGGAAACTGGCTAAATAAAGCAACCAGTAAGTGTACTAGGTGAGAGGCTGAAATCTAAGAAAAAAAAATGCAGACACAGAATCAGATAAAATGGTCACAGTGGATCGCTAAGGGAAGCAAGGAGAGGCAGGCAGTGGGGCAGCAGGCACGTGGATGGGTAACTACCCTAACTGCGACAGCTGGGCTCAGACAAATACACCTGCAGTTGACAGAAGTAGAGATTTCAAAATCTCACATCTAAGATGGAAGAAAATAGAAAGAAAATGCTCTGTATTGGGGATAGCCTCCCCCAATAAATGCCCTCTGCCCTGAAACAGTAATCTAAGAAATCTGTGAAATTTTAAATTCAACTTCAAACAGGTTTATAGATCTAAGAGAGCAAAACAATAGGGGTCAGGCTCTTAAACTTGGGGATGCGATTGTCACAAACCTTTTTAATTTCAATAGAGAAGCTAAAAAAAATTTCTTTTTTATCCCTGAAAGAAGGGAGAACCAGAAATAGACTCATCTTCCAAGGAAATGAATTCTATCTCCAAGATTTCTTCATCCCACATTGACTGGTCCCAAGTAAAAATGCACATTAGTACATTTTCCAGTAGCCAATGTATATATTTTCTGGAGAGGAAAAAATAAAAAACCTATGCTATCTTGGATGTAAATTAAATCTACAGTGTTTTATACACGAGGACTAGCATTAAAAATGATAATCAGGCAGAAGAGGAGACAAGAGACTTGACTGAAAATCAGTAGAATCAATACACAGAAGCAACAGGCCTGCTGGGGATCCAGATAATGGAGTTAGAAGACGGACGCATTTAAATTAGCTGTGCCTAGGAACTCAAGGAAGTAGAAAGACAATACGGAGGATTTCAGCAGAACATTAAAAATGCTGTAAAATGCCCAAACGGCAATGCTTCAGCTTTAAGACAGAGATGACGAAGGGCATGGATTATGTAGTAGCAAAGGAGAGTAACGGAGGATTCGTGAAGTTAGATAACCAAGGGGAAAGGATACGAAGAAGATGGCATTGAACTAGCAGGTGCAGGTGAGAGTCCAATGAGTCTTGCTGATGCCTTGGACGGCAGGCTCACTGCACTGGAGACTAGGGAGGTGTTGACCACAACTCTTCAAGTTTTCTCTTGGCCACAGTGCTGGACTGGCTTCCTGTCTCCCCTGCAGTGTCAGTGGCCACGTGATTCAGTTCTAACCAATGGAATGAAGCTAGATAGGAGCCACGCAAATGCCTCATGCACCGTTCCCTCTTCTCTAATCCGGAATGATGATCCTCTGGTGGCCATGGAAGCTTTATGTTGACTATGGCAAAGGTTTTATTTATCTTTAGTACTCAAGGGCTGAAGGAAGCAGAATACCACAGCCTCTGACTGTGAGAGGGCTCCAGATGAAGGAGAAGGAAATTTATATCGAGTTAGCATACCAAGACTTCAGTCTGTAGTAGCAAGCTGGCTTTGCCTTTGATGCCTTTTGCAGCGACTCCTGCGGCCTACTGCAGGGTGAGTGCCTCCAGTGGTGGCTAAGCTGATTGGCTGAATGAGGAGACTCTAGGAGGCCACCAGGAGTGTGTCTGTGAAGAGATTTCGGGAGAGGATTGGATGCAGGATGTGACCTGATCAATTCTTGAATGTATTAACGAGTTTACCATCTGGACACACTGAAGGGAAGGTGGAGCATGGTGGGAGGAAGTTAGTCACTCAAGGTGCTGCTGAGGGTGTATCTTATCTTGGCCTCTTCCTGCCTATGTTTTAAGGCCATCACCGTCTTTACTCCACTGGGCCCTCACCTCCACCATGTTCCTCTGAAGGCCCCAGGGATAGAGCCAAGTAATCAAGGACTGAAACTTTTAAAGCCACAAACCAGGATAAAGTTGTCCTTTCTTTGGTTGTTTCTCCTAGGTACTTGTCAAACCGATAAAAAGTCTGGAAAATACCCACAGTGCCAGAAGACTGTCCGACTTTCCTAATTTTGCAAGATCTTGGTCTTGAAAACACTTCTTCCTGCTCTCACTGCTCTGTGAATTTGCCTGCTAGGTTTTGTTTGTTTATTGGGGGCCACGCTCAGAGCTAATGCCATAGGTAGTGGAAGTGTCCTTTCAAAAGAATCCCCATTTTGGAACATGCCTTAGAGGAAACAGAAAGGCTTTCTAATGTAGTCTAGACAAATGACCTTGATTATCTGTCTCCTGTCCTCGAACCTGGCCGAAATCTGTGAGATGATTACACTAAATGAGTCTTTACTGTTTCTTTCACTTCAAGAAAGTCAGACCTGATTTTCACCAATTAGCTCAGAAAGTATAATATAACACAAGATGGAAAAATGTGCAAAATAGATGCTCTATTAAATATGACATAAATCTATATCATGAGAAATGAGAAGACTGAAGAATAGATTTATATCTATATGACCAAGAGAGCTAGCATTTCATCCACTTATACACTTAACCAAATTTAAAGTCTTCTTCAGGGTCATTTAATCTGGTTCTTCCCCTCTCCCTCACCCCCTTCCAGCCTTTGCAACTTGAATTCTTTCTACCACAGCGCCACCAAGTGGCTATTTGGAAACTGCTTTAATTCCCCTAGGGACAGGCAAGTCATTACATCCCGGGAAAGAAACAGTGATTTCTGGACAGCTGTATTTTTAAATATGAAAGCTGGATTCAAGAACAGCATTCAAGAAAGTTGAGTACAGCCTTGATGCTCCTGTGAGCACACACATATGATCACCCAGTACACCCTGTATATATATGAAGAGATTTGTAGACATATACAGTATATATTTACATGTAGTATAAAACCTGTGCACATGAAGTACATGGATAGACTAGACATCCTGATGTATTCATGCACACCAGGCACATAGCTTGCTAATTATTTCAACCATACACATGAACATTTCTGCTTAGATTTTTTTTAATGGCGGTAAGATCATTTCCTATATCCTTAAGAGACATGGAGTATGCCTTTGTCTATTAAACCTGTCAAGACTGTATATAGTTTCCTGTGACACTATTACTTACAAAATTGACTGCCTTCCCCTTAGAGTAAAATATTTTCCCCTATGTAGGTCAATTCAGGTAGGAAGAGAAAGTACACATAGAATCTGCCATTCCAGAACACATGCCTTCCCCCCAACCATGGAATGCCTTAAACCCGTTCTCATTCTCATTCCTAGGTCAGCATTCTTTCAAGCATCAGTGGAGGTGTTTGGGCAAAGGCTGACTTCTTGCTCCATGAATTGGTTGGATAATGAGATGTTTACGGATCAGTCTGCAGGTGACAGAGTGTCCTCTGACTTAGAAGTTAGCTTTAACGAACACCTTTGAGTTAGACAGACGAGTGGGGATCCTTATCTCGAACTGTAGTTAACAAGACTAAAGAGTCAGGGAAGTTAGTAGCGTGCCTCAAATTCACAGAGAATCTGGCTAGTCCTGACATTACCGGAGCGTTGCCTACTTAGTATCATTTAATCCCCCCTCTCTATGAAGCTCGGTGCTTTGTTAGAATGGTGTTGTATCCAGTATCACGTATGTGATCTCCTAGTGTAGTCTGGGTGTGCATGCAGTACTTGGCTCTGTTAATGAGAGGTAGACGGTCTTCATTTCATGAACAAATAGACCAAAGAAACACCATGCCTGCAACATTAAAAACTACAGCCACAGCAATCACCACAAAGGTAAAAAAGACAGCTCCAATTCTAAGACAGATGGTTTTTAAGTCCCTTTGACAGATCACTAATTCAATCTCATACCACTTCCTGGAAAAGATCTGAAAACTGATCATAGGTCGGTGAAGCAACTGAGGTTCACAGTTAACAAATAAGAAAGACGATGAGAATAGTCAGGCGACTCCCCTCTAGAAGCTCAGGATGGCAGAGTGGAAAGCAAGGAGAGTTTAGATCTCTAATGGTACCTCCAAATCACCCATGGTGACCCCGCACACCTGCCCTTGACCGTCTAACCCCATTGCCATGCCCCTGTCATCCAGTGGCGGGAGTTTTCTTACAGATGGTAGCAGGACTGGCTTCCCTTTTGTGTGCTGTGATACATCCGAGAGACGCTCCTGCTGGGTTTCCAGTGAGCATAGTTCAAGTTCACACTCTGTCGGGCTTACAACTTGTCACCGCATAATGTGGAAAAAGTCATTTCTATGTCTCAGGCTTAAGTTTCCTGATGTTAAAGAGCTCAGTGGGATTTTGTGCCACGCCCTTTCAAGTCTGTTCCTGGAACCTTTATGCTCCCAAGGCTGCATCACTCACGATGTGGGAATTGCAGCATCAACAGACCAGACACAGCCCTTGCTTTTCCCAGGCTCCAGATGGAGACAGCCAATGGCAGAACTGCCTCTGAAACTAACCAACCCTGACTGTGTCTTCTACTGCTTTTCTGGGCGTTGGTTTGTTAAATCTACTGTAGACACAACACGTGTCAAACTTAACACCATCACTGACTGACTTATTTCCTAGTCTTAATTTTATTCCGCTTACCCTGAAATCATCCATCAGACACACGCCCGCTGATTTTGTTCTGTTAAAAATCTTTGCAAAGCCCTGTTCCCAGTGATTGTAGAAATCTATGAGAGAAATTCAGGTAAAGGGAGACATTTTTATCAGGCAATGACTCAACTCTGCCTTCACCTGTTCCTTCTGTACAGATGTCAGAGCTGCCATAATCGCATTGTGAGTTCTGGTCGGAGAAGTTCTCTGCATTTTTAAACTGTCAACAAAGCAACAGAAAGTCCCAAACATAGACACAAATATGTTCGGTTCCTAACAAGGCAGAAGGATAAACACAGGGTAGCTATGACAACTCTCTCATGGATTCTCCTTAAGAGGAAGCTCCTCGGTGAATATAGATTCAGATTGACTTTGAGGGTTCAGGAAGCAGAGGTTGATTGAGTGTATTGAGCCTGGCTGAAGCTCACATATGCGCGTCGACAAATTCTTTACTTTTGCTGCCCATCAGAAGCACCCAGGGGGGCTTTTAAAATCCCAATAACAATGCTTCTCCAAGAACATTTGAACTTTTAACTCTTTCTCCCTTCCCTCTTTCCCTCCCTCCCTCCCCCACCTTGTGTGTGTGTGTATGTGTGTGTGTGTATAGCACTGGTGTTTGTTTAGATTCCCTGGTGACATTATGGATGTGATGGCCAATCTTTTTCGTCAACTTGATGAGATTTCCAATCACCATGGCAACACCCCTCTAGGTTTATCTTTGAGGGATATTCTGGATTAGGTTAATTGATGTCAAAGACCCGCCTTTACATGTGGGTGGTGTCTTTCCATTGGCTGCTTAAAAAGGAGAAAGGAGGCTAACCACCACCATTTGTCAGCTTGCATCTTTCCTGTGGATCCTCTGTGACCAGCGGTCTCAAGCACTTGTGGCCACCCCCTGCCCCACTGTCTTTTCGGACTGTTAGGCAAAACCAATTCTTTCCTTCAGTTGCTGTCAGGTACTTTGGAGACAGCAAGAAGAGAAGTACCTGACACAGGGCCACTACTCTGAACCTTGTTCCCTCCTCCTATTCAAGTATATGGCCCAAGACTCTCTCAGAAGGGAGGGAGGGGCAAGTGTACAGGCAGCCATGGTCAGCTGCAGGCCTGTTTTCTTATGGTCTCTGCTTTCTCTCACACCAAGCCATCTGAGGCTGGAGGAGGGGGAATTATAGTCCTCGACAATGTCAATCACACTGTTAATTCAAAAGACAATGTGAAATTATATGGCAGACAGGAAGGAGTACTTTGAGTCAGTTGCTTTGAGAGTTGGTCTGTACCTTGGCATCCCTGTTTTGGAGTATGAAAAGCTACTGAATCCAGCAATGACCCAGAGATGGCCTGGTATAGACGGAAGGCTGGACAACTAGAGAATGGGAACAGAGAGAACAAACTTATTTTCTGAATGTGTCCTACTCCATAGGGGGGCAAAGGCTGAACACCGTCATAGCTGAGTTTACATAATCCTCAGTCCCAAGCTATTTAACTTGAATGCCACAGGGACAGACTATAAGCCGTTCGCATATTCAAAGAGTTTTGTGCAGATTGATGAATAGCTGCTGTCATGGGTCACTTAATTGCTTCCCCGCAGTGGCTATTCTTGCTTCCAGGTCACTCTGCCTTTAGAACTCTCTTAGCCCCACCCAACTCAACAGTCAAGGTGTTACCTCATGGCCCTGCAGAGGCCTTGGGCCCTGCTCTAAAGCTCATGCCCAACTTCTGCCTCAATGTGCCCGGTTCTCACAACCCCCAAGTTCTTTAGGCACCAAGTATCTCCTCTGCTCACATGACTTCAGCAAGACATACAAGGGCCATCACTCTGGTCACCAAGTATCTCCTCTGCTCACGAGACCTCAGTAAGACATACAAGGGCCATCACTCTGACGACTAAGCAAGCAAGCAGGCAAGCAAGACAAAGCAGCAAGCCTCAGGTGCTTGGGGGAAGAGGGAAGACTTAGAGTCACATAGCCGATTAAGCTCTGTCGCGCCCGCCCGTCTTTCTCCGCACTCCAGTCTTCAGGCAGTGGCTGTGTTTGAAGAGTCACAGCCTATGGATTCCCTGAAATCGATACTGCATTTGAACTCTTTCTCTCTTTAAAGCTGTGGCATGGAGGGGTGAACTGCTATCGTGGCTTTGTTGTCTTTTCCTCCCATGCATCACAAATTAGGATCCTGTTGTGTCCATATAAACATTGCCTATGGCCTCATTTTTGAAATACAAATTGATTTTAGAAGACTAGCATACGGGATATTCTGAGAGTGTGTCTCAGATCTAGAGTCCAGGTTAAGTCACCATGACTGTATTACCGTTATCTTCTGGGCATGCTTTTGGTGTCATGGTCACATGGCCGCCATAAGCTCATGTCTGAACGCTTGGTTCCTAGCCAGTGGCACTGTTTGGAAAGGTTGTGGGACTTCTAGGAAGTGGCTTCCTGGGATCTCATAGCCTGGATCCACTTCCTCTTCGCTCTGCTTCCTGACGAGGGATGCAATCCGACGGTCTGCCTCAGGCTGCCTTGCCTTCACCACCCGGCTAGGAGCTATCCATTCTAAATTGTAAACTCAAATAATCCCATTGCCTTTCAATTGACTGTTTTTGGATATGCGGTTGCAGCAACCGGAACTCCAGCTACCCCTTTCCCTAGTTAGGAATACTCTCACCTAGAGACATCAAGCTAGTCGNTAGCAGCGGCTGCCTGTGTGCGCCTTCTGCTGATGCCGTGAGAGGGAAATGAGAGAGAAACGTTTACTACCCCTTTATCGCCACTTCCCCACAGCGGGATAAATCTGGAGACACTTCCTAATATCGCAGAGCTGGGCTAGTTTATTTTGCACTGAACTCTTGCTTTCTTACCGTCCTCAGACTTATAAAAGACGGTTGATAGATTCCATAAATTGTAGTGTCTCATCAGCAAGAGAGAAAGCAAGGGAGAGAAAATGAGCAAGAGTGTGTTGTGTTCTCATCATTTGTGTAAACGTGTGAGTAGAAGACTTTGAGGCCAATACCTATCCCTTGCTTGGCACAGCAATGGCCCAGAGGGTGCTGGGTAAAAGTGACATCCAGAGCTGAATCATGATGCTTTATGAAAGAAGAGGAAAGGAAGAAGCAGGATGGAATGTCTAATTTCTGAGTATAAATGCATAGCAAGCCACCTGAATTAAACCTGATTTTTGAAGTAATTACCTCAACATTCCAGCATGACTTACAAGTTACCTTTTAAAAATTAAATTTAGAGTAGGGCATGGACAGCAGAGTTTAGCATGTACCCAGGAAAGCATCCACATTTTGTGATCCCTGGACAGTTAATCTTGGGTCAACCTGATGAGCTGCCTTGCCTCTGTATTTCTCTGGGGGATCATACAGAAGAGATCAGCTGAGGTGAGAGACACCTTCTGTGGGAACCCTATTCTCTGTATAGTTTTGTATTAGGCTGAGAACTCTTTTATTTAGACAAAAGGAGGAGGTGCTGTGGGAGCTCCTTCAGCCAATAGCCTTTAAGATACTGGCTCACTCTGGGTATGGCCACATGTACTGTATATACAGATGTAGAAACATGCACAGCCCCTTGGCTGCTAGGTTCTGTTCCTGTTCTCCGCTCATGCAGAGGACTGTTGATCTGTGAGTGAAGGCGTAAGTCATAAACAATCCCACACCAGTTGGGAATTAAAGGGGTATTTATTTNGAGACCTTTATTATACTCCATTCTGAGCTAGTGTGGGACTACTTTATTATAATCAACTACAGTGTTTTACCAAGGCAACAGAGAATATATATATATATGTATGTATGTATGTATGTATGTGTATATATATATATGTGTATATATATGTGTGTATGTATATATATATATATATCCAACTTTGGGGACCTGTTCTAGGAATCAGAAAATGCCTAGGTGACCAGGAGAGTGGAACAGATTGCTCAAGTCCTGCCTTCCAGCACACTTGTGGTAGGTGAGCCCGAGTGAGCTACCACTGCATTAGTACGATTGCTGACCGATCCATGCTCTGGGTGGAAACTGGGAAAATTGAAAATAACAACGTAACTAACAGGAGTTGGAGTCAAACACAACGTTGGAATGTGATCAGTACACAGAGATTGGAAGACGTTCATGGGCAGTAACCAGAAAAGAGACGTGCCTCCTAACAGATGATAAGGTCAATAAGATCAACAGAAAGATAATGAGCAAAGGAAGCTGACTTAGCCCTTCCTAGAAAATTTTTCAAAGTCCTTAGTCACAAGGAAAGGAAGTAATTCCAGACCCATGTGTACTTTGTGCTCAGCTGTGTATACCATGGTTTATCCGTTTTAAAGGAAACTGTATGTAGTTCATCCCAAGCATGACGGTAGTAATAATAGCTGTTATTCATTGCTGCTTTGCTACGTACTTGAGATTTTGCTAGGTGTTTCATGTACCTACATTCCCCTGTGGTGGCTATTCTTGGTTGTCAGCTTGACTACATCTGTATAAACTACAATCCAGAAATGGAAGGCCCAACTCTGAGTGATGTTTTCTTGGTTTGAAGCTGAGGGGAATCCACTCTAATCCAGAACTTTGAGGTAGGAAGACACACGCCTTTGATCCAGATCTTGAGGAGGGAAGTCATGCCTTTCATCTGGGCCACACCTTCTGCTGGAAGTCTATATAAGGACATAGAAGAAGGAAGATTTTGCTCTTTGTCTGCTTGCCTTCATTTTGCTAGTACATCCATTCCTTTACAGACTTTAGAGCCTGCTTCGTTGGGATTCCAGCATATATTGAAGACCAGCTGAGACATCCAGCCTTGCGGACTGAGCAACTACTGAATTCTTGGGCTTTCTAGTCTCAGCGAGCCATTGCTGGGTTAGCGCGACTGCAGCCTGTAAGACATTCCAATAAATCCCCTTTGTATAGTCTTTCTAGAGAAGCCTGAATAATACACCACCTGTTCAGATTAACCGCAAACCCTGAACAGGCTTCTTCCTCACACCCATGCTCCTTAGAACGCAGGTGCCTGATGGCGTATGATTCCCAAACTGCAGTGGGGGCAGAACTCTGTGCGCAGGGGTGAACTGTGGGGAGCCTGGGATACATAAGTACCAGAGTTCTTATGTATTTGACCTGGTACCTTTTCCGTAAGGATGGGCTGAAACAAAGGGAAGTCTGTGGGCTTTCCCCCCCACTCTGCCGTGCTCCTGCCCTGAACTTTGTAGACTCCAAGAACTGGAAAGTAGAAGCATGCCATCTGGGTGTTCATCAAAATGCATCTGTTTAAGGAGAGATAATTGTATATATTTACTTAGTGTTTAGTGGTTTTTGTAATCCTGAGCTATCTAGCCAGAGGCTACACATTCCTACTTATACTCTCTCCTCTTGTTCTGTACATTCAGAGGCCTTGGCGCCTGGTGTGTGCCAAGGTCCTCAACAACTAGGCCACATTGGTGATCATTGTTTCTAAGCCTTATTCCCACTTACAAATGCTTCAAGTTGTGTTCAACACATTGCAAGGCCGGGGTGTTTTTTAGATACTCCACAATTAAAAGTCTGCCATTAACCATCCAAACAGAAGACTCTGAATCTTTGAACGTGAAGGGCTGGGATGACAGCTGGACAGATGCTGATCAAGGGGAAGGCTACAGTATTCATAGCTGCTAGCAATTAGCTGGAGAAAGGGGAAGAGGATAGCACGGAGACTAGCAGATGCTTCTGCAGCTGTGCACAGGAAGAGAGAGGCTGAATGCGAATCTCACTTCTTCCTGGGCTGCCTTGTTCCAGCAGGGGATGGGGAAGCCATTTGAGACTTCCATAGAAGAACAACCAGCTAGTTGTACCCCTGGCTGTGGAGCACCTATCAAAAGTCTACTTCTGACAACTTTGCTGCCGGGAGATTTTAGTCTCTGCAATAAGGAAATTGACTTCAATGGCATGATGGGGAGCCCTGAGCTGGGAGTGAGAAGCCATGCCCCCAACTTGCTGTTTCTTGGCAAGTCGTTTCACCTCTTTGTTTGGTTGCCTTGCAAAACATCACTAAGGACTTTGCGCCACAATCAGCATCCAGCCTATAGGCGGGCCCTTGTATTAGGNGGGCCCTTGTATTAGATCGGCATCTGACTCTCCTCCTCTTGTTATTGATTTCTTTCCGATGAGGAGACAATGGCCGCCCTCCTGCTCACTTCAAGGGTAGTCAGAAGGACGACTGGGTTAATGGGTGTGAGAGCAGTTTGATATCTGTCCAAATGTGAGGGTATGGTAATAGTACATGTTCCAAAGGTAGAATACATGGTGTAAAGGACCCTCGGAGCCATGTCTGATCTCCAAGTTGTCAGGTTTCTTTCCCCAGTGGCCTACAGAGGTTGGATGCCTAAGACTTCCGACAGTGGCAACTCTTAGCTGTACCACACTTTCCTCTCTGCCCTGAGCACCACCAGCAGCAGAATTAATCTGTCTTTCCCTAGCTAGCCATGAACGCAGCCACAGTGACGCTGTGACAGATGACCTGATGACTAAGTCAGTTACTCAATGACTCATGGCAGGGAGTGTGGGCATGCTGGACAAAGGGATGACTCACACCCGAGACAGGACAGCGTGGGGTTTTGTTGTGCTGTTTCGAATGGCCATCCATCTAAAATGTAAGGTTGGTTTACCTTGGAAATTTTCCATTTAATATTTTTGGATGGTGGTTAGTCACAGGTAAGTAAACAGAATGTGGAGACACAGAAAGAAGAGGTGAATTTATCTAGTGTACAGAAGTCCTTTCTTGGGTCAACCTACTATTCTGCTGGGTAGAATTCCTTTGTGACCAACAGGACATTCATTATAGCATTGACACTGCCCAGTGGCACACCATGCAGAACGCTGAAGCTCAGTCTTCAGTTTATTCTCAAGGAAGTGGTAAACATTTATTTTATTTTTGAGATGATAATATAATTGTATCATTTTCCCTTTCCATTCCCTGACTCTCAATTCTCCATTATACTCTTTCTACCCTCTTTGAAATTTGGGGCCTTTTTTTGTTAATTCTTGCTACATGCTTAAGTCTTTGCTCACACACATGCATACACACACACACACACATAGTCCTAAATAGATAACTATAACTATACTCTATTCCATGTTACTTGTATGTATATTTTCAGCACTGGCCGTTTGGTATTAGATGACCAATTGCCGTGCTGTCCTGGGGAAGACTTTGGCTCTCTACCCTCAGCATTCCTTAGTTAGGTGAAGTTCTTCGACACCTCATGGTCTTTTCCCCATCTGCTCTGGCATGTCCACTGCTCTTGTCCCCACTCAGCATGATACCATAAGCCCATGAACAGTGCCAAGAATTATAATGGCAATCATGTGAGGACCTTCCCAGTCATAAAGAGCAGCAGCTGGCACCGTGTGGAACATCTTACCAGCAGGCTGTGAGATGTGTGGTCTGTTTTAGGGAAGGAACTCAGAAGTGAAGGAGAAACTCAAGAGATGGGTTAGTAACACAAGAAACAAGAAAGGCAAGCTGTGAGAAGCTACTGTGTGAGCCAGGAATCCCCTAGCCTTTATGTCATTATCTTATAATAGTTTTACACCAAGCCTGAGCATTGTTAATTTTTCCATTTTGAGTAACTGAGTCTAAAGAATCCCTTTAAAAGCACCCAATGCGGATGATTTTTATCTAGGACACCTAACTCCTCATAGAAGCTACCAAATGTGAGCAGGCATTTTCTTCCCATTCTTCTTAGCTATTGATCCCTGTTGGTCTCATTCATTGATCTTATCATAATTTATCTTATTTGTAATATAAAAGATATGAATTTCATATGTTTTGTTTATATCTTTTCTTTATTCTTATAGGTTCTCCAAGGGCAAAGACCACATTGGCTTCATCTATCTACATTCTTATCCCTGTGCACAAATGCTCAATAAAGACTTGTCATGTGAAGATGTGTCCAGCAGACTTGGCTATCATGATCATTGGCCACTTCTATACTTTCTGTACTACGTTGTAACTTCCTGATTTACACATGTCCTCGTTGAGGCTATGAAATTGTGAGGTCAGCAACTGTCCTTTTGTCTTGGCATGCCGAGCCTGGCACACAATAGATTTTCATGACTGCTACCTACATAAACAGAATGGAATTTACAATGTCTGGAGCAGACGCAAGAGTCCTACTGCCGAGACACGGGTTAAATGTGTTTCCATGAACTTCAGGGCACGAAGAATACAGAATGAGCGGAGCAGGTGATGCTGTTGGAACGTGAGGATGGGCTGGGTGGGGGTAAGGCCCTAGAAGGGAATGGAGGCAGGTGAGCAGGCACCTTCGTTACTATGTGGGGCACCTTGTAGGTGGTGGAGATAGGTGGCCTAGCAAACATCTTAGGAAATGGGGGTGGTTGAAAGAAGCAAGTGTTGCCCTAGAAATTCCCCATGGGACACACAACGCAGGCTGCTACAACAAGTGACTGTCACTTTACTGAGTGAGAAAATGCTGGATGCTGAAGTAGAATTAAGATGAATAGAGTACACCATATTTTCTCATAAATACTACTACTGAAATGTACCCTTTTCTCTCCCAACTGACATTCTTGGCTGTCAGGGGTCCAACCTCGAAGGGTTCATACGTTCCAGGGTAGGGGTGTGTGGGTTAGAAATGTTAGTTCTGATAAACAGAGATGCAAAAGAGATACAGAGACATAGGAGAGTACTGGGAAGGACCACCCAGTGAAAACTGAATGAGCCCGTGTTTATTTCTTATGACCTTAAATACCCCAATCCACAACAGAGGAAGAAAACCAAAGACTGTTTTATCACGATCCAAGTAGTGGGCAAGGTGATTACCATCCTAACACCCAAAACACAAAGTCCCCACACCCTAGGTCAAGACATCCTGTTAGTTAAGTTAAATCTCCTGTCAGACACCTTGAGGGAGCAAGACTAGGCCTGAACTCTCTGACAGCTCCAGGGAGAACAGACCCACGACTGTGGACACCCACACCTGTCATTTGTCTACTCACGTCCTAATGGAACCTCCCCTGCTCTTCTTTGGACTAAGCCAATACATGGGGTCCATATTCCCAAAGCCCCGCATAACTTCTGTCTTTCATACTTCCATGACTTACTTTGGTTAATTACTCAACTATTTGTGTCTTTCTGAAGTAGTATCAGCTCCATTATACAACTTGCTATCTTATCCACAAAACTGTCGTGTGCTGGTCTAGTCATTACTAACCACTGCGATTTATAGGTTTCTTCTTGTTCATTATAAATTACTTGCTGAATATCAAGCTACCACAATTGAGGAAAAATGCCCTTGTTAGGTACATGGCTATTTTTCTGGGAAGTTTCTCACCAAACTCTCCCTGAGGTGAGCACCATCCTGCCTATGAAAGACTAGCGATGAGACTCTAGACAATCTCCTAGGAAAGTTCTTAGCTTAAGACCACGTCATGCCCATGTTAATGGCTTTGTCTTTGCACCTCTATCTCTCTGAAATCTTTTTATTTATGTTGTCAGGGCAAATTATAAATGATGAAAGGCTGTAAAACAAAGCAAAATATAATACAAGAGAAAGACATTTGCATTTATACATGCAAGTTCCGTTAGGGAAGTTCTTGGCCCTGTTCTTAAGAAGCTAATCCTCTGGGCAGGGGTTGCAGTTACAATTGCCAGGGGATTTTAAGAGTGCAAATTCAAAGATGTGACTCTGAACTTCCGATGCATTTTTTGACAGCTGATCACCCAAACCTTACACAGCAAAGAATGCTTTCAGCCAAAGGGAAAATCTCTGGAGTGGAGTTTTTTTTGCAGCTGGCAGGACTGGCAATCAGCTGGCTGACATCCCCACAGGAGACAGCTTGTGTTTCCCCAGGGCAGGGTTCTCCAGCCTTGATGATCAGTGGCTTCACACAAGTTTACCAATGAAGATTCTTGGTCTATACTCCAGGAAGCTGATGGTGGATTCACACTGGCTGTGGCTGGACACTCGGCAGAGTGTGAAGACCAGCTTTGCTCTTTAGTCCCATCTCTTATATTTCTTGTCCTGGCAACACACGTCCAAGCTCTGACTCACGTGATCCATAGTCAGCTTTCCAAGGTCATGGGCTTCAGAAAACTTGGGCTCTGCATCCTGACCCTGATTCTATAGTAGAACAGGTAGCTCAGCCACCTTCCTCTCTTCCCCAGGATTTCTTCTTACTCCTAAGACCACCCTACCCTGGGATCCAACTCATTATTTTCCTGGGACCCATATTCCCATGGGCCTGTTGGAAACAGCTGGATCATGATATTTTGGTTGGAAATGGGACCTGCAGTTTGGATGCTTGCTTGCTATCTGCTTCCTGCTGTTCCACCCATGGATTTCTTCCCCTCTTCTTATGTCTGTCTCCTGATTAATACTGTGTGTAGATAATTTTCCCAGTCACTCCTTTCAGTGGGCATTCAGCATTCATGTGCCCAACTGTCTCCATGAGGTCAGGTCTGTGGTCGCCCAGCATACCTGGAACAGCTGCCACGAGCTGTGCTTTGCATATTGTACACTTAGCTGCTAGTCAATTCCATGTTTAAAGAAATCACACTGCACTTTCAAGTGATCATGTTGTTTTCTTGCATGTGCACACGGATGTTTTTGCAAGGGAGGGGTCAAATATCATTTGCATTTTAAATAGTTCTCCAAGAATTCAAAAAAAAAAAAAAGATGGTACTACAGTCACAATGCTAACCTCAATAATAATTAGAATTACTTCCAGGCTGTCGAGTAATGTAAACGCATTGAAGCATTTTTGGTTGGGTTTATTACCTGCTAATAAAATGAAGGCCCAGCTAAAGGGCAGTGCTGGGTAGCAGCTAGCATGTGAGCTGTGCTGTGTTCTCCTTGGCTACTTGGCTATACCCAGGTATTTATATCCACATAGCAGATGAGTCCGGAAATATGTCCCCACACGACTCCCAACCCGTAGACTCAAAACCCACAAACAAGCAAAACGAAATGAAAACTAATTGGATTTTAAAAGACCATTCCAGTCTGTTGTGACTTGAAGTGAAAGTCCACAGAGGCTCATTTCATGGGTGTGTGTGGGGGGAGGGGGGTTGATTGCAGGAGATGGGCTGGGGGGGATGATTGGATCCTAAGGGCTGTGATCTAATCAGCAGATTGATTTCTTGATAGACTCATACTTTGAAAGTGTTCTGCTCGGAGGAAGCAGGTTATTAGGAGGAATTCATGGAGGGCTACACTTGCCCTAGCTCCTTTTCTAGATTATCAATCTCCCTTCTCCCTTCTCCCTCCATCCCTCTTTCCCCATCTCTCTCCCTCTGCTCTTTCTTACTGATCCCTCCTCTCTCTCCCTCCCCCTCTTTCTCTCAGTGTCTCCTTCCCTTCTTGAAATTAAGAAAGCCCTTCTCTCACATTTCCCACCTCCAGGATGTTTCTGCTCAAGCATGGGGGTGTGATCATGACAGGAGTTGCTGACCCCACGACCCCATGAGTTGACATAAATCTTCCCAGCTTTGCCTTGTGTCTGGGATATCTTTTATCACACCAACCAGAAAACGAATGCAGAAACGGAGGCAGTAACTAACGTGACTCCTATGACGCCTCTGAACAGCACTGGCCATCAGAAAGCAAATGATTGGCAGGCTCCGGGAAGGACATCGGGATGGCCATGGAATGAATGACTGCAGTAACAGAGAGGGATGCATCTAGGTCACTTTCTTTCATAGCAAGTGGGAGAGCATAGTCTTGACATTGAAAGCTTGGCGCTTAACTTCAGCCTTTGACCGATGATTTAGGGCTTGGAAGGATGGGAAAGAAGAGAGTCATGAATAGAGGTGATGAAGAGTGGATTCAGCTTAGATAGACCAGAGCAGAAGCTGGGGTAGGGGCAGATGCACAGGCAGAGAATTTCCTTATGGTAGCCATCCCATGTAGCTGGGCCAGCTGAAGGGACTCTTTCAAACCTACTTCCTTTTCCACCTCCCTCCCAGTTTACTCCTGTCATCTCCATGCCTTACTGGCATGGTTTCCAGTTTCCTCTCCGTCTTCGTCACCTTGGTCTTGACTGGACTTCTTTCTTTTCTCATAAAAGGCCCCCAAACTATATGCGTACGGCATACGACATATATACATATATATACGACATATATACATATCTATCCTACATACGTATGTCTACATGGTCCTAGCTCCCAACTGATGTTTCTTAACTCAAGCATTGTAAAGAAATATTTGAATGATTTGAGAATTTTGATTTTAATTTTAATGAAAAACTCTCACAAACCCTTGTCAGGACATATGAATGGATAAGCCTTCCACTTTTCATCTCATACTTAGCGGAGTATTGGACAGGAAGCTTCCCACTCTGTGAACAGCATAAGGGCTTGCCCTAGACAGAAAGCTCCCCCAAGAGAACAGGAAGGCTCAAGGCCATTAGGGCAGCCCTCTCCAGGAAAACCCGGAAGCCTTTCCATTCAGAGAAATCAACGGGAGGACCCAAATGTCCTTCATCCCTGCCATGAAGGGGAACTCCCGCAGAAGTCGGCTCTGTTTTTACCCTAATCTTCTGAGCACCTCGTACTGGGCGTGTTTTTTCTTCTCTCGCGACTTCATTTGCACATATCAGCACTAATTTTCAAATGTGCCTGGAAGCAGTGAAAAATGAAACTTCAGACTGGTAGCAGCTTTCAGATAGCGTGCACCCACAGCTGCCTCTCAACTTTTACTTGTTATTAAAAGGGGGGGCGAAATTGGCATTTTTTTATTGCTCTAATTAAGTCTTTAAAAGCTGCAACTACACAGAAAAGAGGGAGAGGGAGGAAGCTGGGATGGGAATCACAAAACAAAGCAGCCCGAATAGAATGCACAATGGCGGCGAACCCGCTGAGATCTCCTCTCCTGCCCCCCACAGCCCCTGCTCAGCGCTCCTCAGAGAGCTGGGTGCGACTGATGGGAGAAAGGTTTATTTACCAGTGGAGCACAGAGCCCCAGGGGGAGCTGAGCCCAGAACTGGAAGGACGGAAAGAAACAAGACAAAGAAACAAGACGTAACCTACCCTGCTCCAGTCTCTTAGGAGTTTCCATTCTCCTGCCTCTGAACTCTCAGGCCTTCTTCCTGGAGTCCATGTGGTGAGCAACAAAGACATAAATGCAAATGGCAGTGAAAACGAACGGCCTTCTTAGCACGCTCTGGGCTGTTTCAAGGGCTTTGTGCCGCGCGAGTCTTACGCTATTCTTGCACTAGTGATTCATTCTCTATTTAATCACTTACTTCTGAGTATGCCTGGGCCGTTTTATGAGTTATGGGCACTACATGTGTGCAAAAGCTGGCAAAGTTCAGGAGAGGACGATGGAGGCTCTGGAATTGGAGTTACGGATAGTTGTGATCCACCATGTGTGTGCTGGAAACTGAAGTCACGTGTCCTCTGCAAAAGCAGGAAGTGCTCTTAAGCACTGAGCCTGTCTCTCCTGCCTCACTTTTATGTATTTATTTAAAAGCAAAAACAAAAACAAAAACAAAAATCAAAAGCAATGGTTATTGACGTGTGGACAGGATCTGAAAGGGCTCAATTGACCCAAACTGTTTAGCTTTATAACAGTGGTTTTCAACCTTCCTAATGCTATGACCCTTAAACACAGTTCCTCATGGTGTGGTGACGCCCTAACCATTACATTATCTGGCTGCTGCTTTGTAACTATAGTTTGCTACTATGATCAATTGCAATGTAAATATCTGGCCTGCAGGGGATCTGAGATTGGACCCCCAAAGAGATTGCAGCCCCAGGTTGAGAACCATTGTTCTTGAGGTTGGCTGTTCTCTGGACCAGAAAGTGATGTCAGTAGCTCTGGAACTCCACCAAAGCTTGACCTACCCAAGGAAACACTTCAAGAATTACCATGAAGGCTCTGGCCTTTATTCTAGGGAGATGCTATTGAAAGAATTCTAAGCAAGGGGACGGCAAGCAAACGTTTATTTTCTGAGGGCGCTGAGGATCATCACATGGCGTCGAGCAGATAGTATAGATGGGGGCAGATGGGGTGAGAAAGTGGCAGGAAAACAGGAAGCTGGAGCTCAGTGGTAAGAGGATGGATGTGTGTGCTGTGCAGAGTGGAAGCAGAGAGGAAGAACCTGGGGCAAATACTGAAAATCTGATCATTATTGGAGAAGGGGAAAAAAGCCAAAAGTCTGCAGTTCCGTAGACATGGAGTTTTACAGACAACATTGGAGACAGCGTCTTAGGTGCTCAACACACTTCTTTCTCCCACCCATTTGCCTTAGAAGATAGATCCGTAGCTCATTCTTTCACACTCCGTCCCAGGGGCTGTCCATATGAATCAAAAGGGGAGATGGCCAGCTAGTTGGAATCATTAAGAAAATAATAAACTGGGACAGACAGACTTGGGCATCAGAGAAATGTAAACCGAGAGAGCAAATTTTAAACAACTGCTTAAATTGCCCTCTTCGTTAATAAAGACTAAATACTCTCCCTCATGACCGCAAAGAAAGCAAAGATCTCTGTTCTCAACATCTCCACATATCACTGTAATAGAGAGCTAGACTTGTGTAATAAAGTAAGAAAAATAAAATTATCATTGTTATACTCGGAGAGGGCATGATTATGTATCTGCTATATTTGTTGAGGACAGCAAAAATATATTACACAAAATGAATTTAGTAAAAATTGGAGGATATATGATCAATTGCATGTAAATATTAGCAACTAACAATAAGATATACAAATTATATATATTTATAGGCATTAATTGTATCTATACAATAATTAACAATAAGAATAATAAGTTTAAATATATAATATAGCATCAAAATATTAGGACTCAAGAATAAATAAGGAGAAATTCCCCCAAACCACAAAGAACAAAAAAATATTGTTTCACAATTAAATAAACAGAAAGGTATACCATATTCATGGACTGCATCAATTAACTGATACTATATAGATGCTGTCTATTTATGTTGATGTGCATATTAAAAACAATACAAATACAAATATCATCAGCAGTAAGTTTTTGTACAAATTGACACAATAATTGTAAAAGTCTTGTGGGAATACATGCTACCTACAATAGCCGGAAGAGTATTGAATGGGAATAGGAGAGGATAGTGTGCATTGTCTTCAGGATTATTGCTCTACTATGGATGGCAGAACAGGGAGGGCATCTTGGCATTGCTGAGTGCTGACATGTAGATTGTCATGTGGCACATGTGGCCAACTGATTTCAGGTGACAGTACAAAGGCAACATAGGAGCTTCCCTTAAGGAACAGTGCCCGATCACTTTCATTCCTTATAGCATATAAAAATAAGACCACATTGGTGGCAGACCTAAATGGGAGCTATAAGACACAAACCTATAGAAAGACATGTAAGAGAAAACGGTTCTGACCGTGTCGAGAGAGAGCTGCTGGGTCAACAAAATCACCATCTTCAGAAAGAAAAATGTGAAGTCACCTTCAGGAAATCCTCTGTTCCTTTACAGATTCTTAAACTAACAAGAGGAAAGTGCAAAAGTAGGAAAAACACATGTAAGAATATATTTGGTAAATGGTTTAGCAAGAGTGCATACTTTCAAAACCATGAACCCCCCCCCTCCAGAAGAAAGAATAAGTAAAGTCAAATGAATGGTCGAAGATTCAAGCATAATATTTGCCATGTGGGAGATAGAGAAGCCAAGTAAGCCAAAACAACATGCTCAAGGTTAGAATCCATCAGCACCAGGGATCAAAACCACAAGACATTATTGTACATGAAGTGGGATCTAAAGAGTAAAAGACTTGACCTAGTAAGTATTAATGTGAATACATGAACTTTGCTACCCTGCGGATTAAACTCTTTAAACGCTACCGACATGCTAGAAAATGGGTTGGTGGCCCCCCTAAAATTAAACCTACCATTTGTCCCAAGGTGTTTTCCTCCAAGGTGCTTGTTCAGAGAGGCGACAGCCTACACACACACACACACACACACACACACACACTCAAATATGCAAATGCACATGCACACACACACACACATGCATGCACACACAATCATGCACACACAGAGGCACGTACACACGCACACACAATCATGCACACACAGAGGCACGTACACACGCACACACAATCATGC
>LOEQ01005627.1:24109-43661 GCA_001685075.1 Bramus lutescens
ACAGAAAAAGGGGAAATGATGTAGGTGGGTCTTCTGTCTATGTGTTACTTTCATCGGTCAAATAAAGAGACTGCCTTGGCCTTTGATAGGACAGCAGCATAGATAGCGGAGTAGACAAAACAGAATGCTGGGAAAAAGAAGCAGGGTCATGCAGACGCCATGAAGCTCCGGCCCAAGGTGGACGTGGGTTAGAATATTCCCGGTAAGCCACGACCCCATGTTGATACACAGATTACTAGATATGGGTTAATTAAGATGTGAGAGTTAACCAAGAAGAGGCTAGATACAATGGGCCAGGCAGTGCTTAAATGAATACAATTTGTGGTTGTTATTTCGAGGTATAAGCTGGCCGTGCGGGAGCCAGGCAGGGACGAAAAGCAGGCCTGCTTGCCTCGTCAATACAGGTCGTGGAGAAGAGTTGAGGCCTGCCACCATGTGGTGGCGTCAGAATCCCTCTGGAGCAATGGTGAAGATGCAACCTCGGTTACTGTGGAGATTACGGGATAACAGAGATGCCAGGAATGTGTGACATTTCTAGGTGTCCAGAGGAACAGGCCTCTGGCCTATAAGACAAGCTGTTTGCTGTGAACGGCCAGCAGACTGCCCAGTGAATGAGTGTCAGAGCTGTGGGTTTGCTTGGATTTGATTCTTCTCTATGACTTGGTTCTTTTATGGAATAACAAGTATTTAACTTGTTTTTATTTTATAGGAGCCCAATGTTAAAAGACTTTGGACCTCTGCAAAGACACTAAACTTTTTAATCATTGGAACTTTAGAGACTGTGGCACTTTTAAAGTTGTCTTATTTCCTGTTATGTTATCATGAGACGTGAGGACAAGGAGTGAAGTGCACAGTTTAAAGTTTTTGTGTCAAGCTGACACCGACAGCTTTAGCTGTCAACTTGACACAGCGTAGAGTCATCTGAGAGAAGAAGCCTCAGCATAACATCGTTGTTTTAGCCAGGACATTCCTGTCTGATGAAAGGAGAGTGATGGGTCTCTGTGACATGTATTTGAATTTTCCTGACTCTTAGGGAGAGTTAATACTCTTGTGTTTATTTTCCTTTTTCCTTGTCTGCTCATATACATTTGCACATTTTTCTAATAATTTTCCTTTCCAAATTGTAGTGTTTTTTATATTTTAAATACCAATATTTAACAGTGTTGTGGATATCTTAAATATGTTCATGTCTTTTAGCATTATCTAAATGATTAGTTATGTAATACAGGTGATTTTGTAATTGTGTCTTTTACATATCATTAACTTCTATCCTATGCCAATGTCACTAGGATATTCTTCCATGTTATCTTCTTTCAGGTGTCATGTTAGGCCTGTAATCACCTGTGGGCTGATATTGTACTAGGATGCTGCTCCTTTTTCCTGTATAGACATTAGTCTAGGACCGTTTACTGAAACTAATTCCTATGGTGTTTTAAATGGCCTTTTTATTATCTACCAAGTTGCAGGGTATATATGTCTCTCTATTTTGTTTTACTACCCATCTGATATAATATTCTTATTACAGTTTTGTACTAAGTTGTGCTTTTCTCTGAACAATTATATTTTCTTTATTTTTTTCAAGAAGTTTGCTGTCTGGCTTTCTTCTTTTTCTTTCTTTTTTAAATTCAAAAAGAATATGTGAGATGATTCAACTTGATCAGGACATCAAATTTGAAACCACATGGTTCTTAGTTCTTCCCAAGGTCTTGAGGTCTCCACCTAACCTATGAGTCTCACAGTCATCTCCCTTGCTCCTGGTCCAAGATCTGATGTGTTGGACTTGATATTGACCTCCAGGGAATCTCTGCTTTTGTGAGTTCTTTTTGGCTTTCCTCTTGAGTTTGAGAATACTCATTTTTTTTCAGCTTCTTTGGAGCCTAGAATTCAATGCAGCAGTACTTTATGCCTGCTATTATTTTCTCAAAGAGTCTTTATTTTATCTAACACATGCTTTTCTAGATGTGTAAGTTCTCCAGATGTCTTATGTCACAACCTTAAAGCTCAGTCAAATGTGAAGTAATTTAGACCGATTGATGATGTGTGAAATGTCAGTTCTTATTTATGGGCTAAGATTTGTAAGAGGGATGAGAGGCTTAATGTTCCGCCATTAAAGTCAACTGACTTGTCTTCAATGTATTACTTATTATTGTAAAAGTCATAAAGGATTGTGCACATGGATAGTTAGAAGATCTTATTTTTTCTTACTTTCTAGTAGGCTATAAATCAGAGATTATTTGATATCCAAATAGAAATATCCTCATCAAAAATAATAAAAATCATGAAAAATAAAAGACAGCCTTAGCAAATTAGTCAGTGGTTTATATGCAGAACTCTGAAACTAAGCCAGAATGGAGAGTTATGGGAGTGATGGCTCAAAAATGAAGAAGTAGCTGAAGCAAACCTAGAAATGTATCTGATGGTTTTGTTGTTTTTATCTAGTATTCAGTGCCAGGCTCCATGTATCTCTAGAATGCAGAGAATGAATTCTGTAATAGGGAATTGGAACCCTGCCATTTGACTCCTTAGCCAGGCTTGGCTATCAGTGCCCATGCTTTCCATGATCAGTGCTGGAGAAATCCACCCTCAGTTTGGCACAATATCAATGTAGCTCCAAGTAGCTTTCGAATTTGATGTGTGGCATTGCAATAATAAAGCAGGAATAAGAATCATTATCTGAGGAGAATCATGCAGGGGACCACAAGCTTTGGGACCAGGATGACCTGGCTTTACATGCCAACATGAGGGGCCTTTCATTCCTTGTGAGCCTCAGAGACTTTACTACTGAACTGAAGATCATACCACCTCTGTGGCAGGGTACAGCAAGATGAAGTGAAGTGGTGTATTGCAGTCCTTGAGAACCATAGCTGTACCATGTAGTTATATCCCTACATTTCCCACATAGATCAGATGAATAAAAGAATGATAATTTTTCTTCTGTTTTTATCATAGGGTGAAAAAAGCAATGCAGAAGAGTTTGGGTATCTGGTTTTTTTTGAGGGGTTGTTTGTTTTGTTTTATTACTTTGGTTAAACTTCTTGTTCAGTTGTCTTCCTCATTTATTATTAGTGGAGACATCAAATAAATAATTTAATCACCCCTTAAAATATATAAAGATATATGAAATGCTTTCTTTGTAGATGAATTTTGAATCCAAATATTATTAGCAAAGTAACTCAAGTAGAACCAATCCATATTAGACCACTTATGGTGAATGCTGCTGCCAAACTAATCTTCCTTAAGGACTGAATTTATTAAGTTTCTCTCCTTGATTTTTATCAAAACTCATCTTATACTTTAATGCACCAAATCAAAAGTTAATGTCAGGCTTTCAACAATTCTTTTCATTGGCCCACTTCTTGCTAGGCCTACAGTCCACTCTCTGCTTGAAGATATGAACATCTTGCCCCCAATATCTTTTCAACACCTGTCTTTTTTCTGTAAGTCCTGGTGTTTTTCCATAACTCCTCTTCAGTTCCACATATGAGTTCATATGAGATTCGAGAATTCATATGAAATAGAGTCCCCAGATGTCCTTCTGCACAAACCTAGCTTGGTATGCTCATGCCCCATCAAAGCTCATTTCCACTGGGCCATTGCCCGAGTAGTGCAGCTCTCACATAGAAGCGTCTACATGGCTTTGTTTAATCATCACTTAACTTAGTTGATAATTAAATATTGACTTTTATTGCACCCTATTATCAGTGTGAAATAAGTGATATATCCAATTAAAACCTAGGCTCTTTGAAAAGAGATTTTCTTATAATCCTGCGTGTGTGTCTAAGTGTAGTCAGTATTAAACACAGCATGAATAAGTACTTTTTAATTGATGAGTTAGTTGATTAAAATAAGCAACTTCACATGCCTACACTATGAATCTAGTGAGGTATATTATCTAACTTAATAGTTCTACATGTTGTTTTAGCTGGCAAAAAGCAAGTCAATTTGTTTAATCCCCTTAAAGTCATATAAGAAAAACTTTCAGTACTTCTATACACTTCTAAATTCCATAAACTTTCAGTATGTATATATATATAAAGTATATTTTTTCTTTATATATGGTTTATATATATGTCAATGCTTCTCTATATAGTTAATATTGCTTTTAAACATAAAAATCCTGAAGAAGTGACTTAGAAATATCTGTTGTATAATTTTTCAATTTGTGTCAACCATAGTGTTACTGTGCACCTCCAGAAATAAAAACGCCAGTTCCTCTGTGACGGACCAAAGTACGGTACATTTTCATGTGTCTTCTAGAGTTGTATTATACAAAGCAGCTTCATTAAAATGTAATTAGCATAGTTATTTAGCTTGCAGAATTCACTTCCTGTTCAATATGTAATATAAAAATACATGAACTCCCTTTAATTATATCTTCTTGTGTGGCTTGTTCCTCCTGTTTATGCGTTGAGTTTCCAGGAGATTAAAGACTTTGTGTGGGAGTTGTGGAAGTCAGAGCAAAGGATCAAATGTATTTGGGGTTTTGAGCTGTGAACTACATAGTGGCCAGCAGGTGTCTCTGTTGCACAGTGGAGAAGGCTTTCCAACTTGACCCTGTTTCACAGCTAAGATCCCTTCTCAGAAATTTTCAGTTATTCTATTTTTTTAAATGAAGAATATTTCTTCCTCTTAAGTCTTTTATATAAAAACTCTGTTTCTTTTAAATGAAGCATCCATTTTTTAAAAACATATAATGTCTTTGTTTTTCTTGTATCAACTTTTAGAATGGAAACAAATCAGGATCTTTATTTAGAAGCCCTAAGCACTGAAACGATTGTAAAATAACACATGTACAATTAAATAAAAACGGTAGTGCACTGTAAAGAAGCATTAAGAAAGCTTGGCAGTTGATTTTTCCAATTAACTAAAACAGCCGAGTAACTAGAATCCTTAACTAAGAGCTAAGGAACTACAGCCGTCTCTCTGTCTCTCCCCCTGACTTTCTGTTGTTTTAGGACAGTGTCTCACTATATTGCCCAGCCTGTCCTTGAACTCAGCATCTTTCTGCTTCAGTTTCCCACATTCTAATATCACAGACTTGTGTCACCATGCTTGGCAATGATTTTTTGTAACATACCAAATATAAATGTAAATATTTGGTGTATGTGTGTATGTAAGAAGTGGCTAGTAATACTATATTCAATCCTTTTGCAATTTGCTCTTAGTTTTGCAGGCCATGAAAAGGAGAGGGCCACACTCTAAGTCTTAGCATCAGATACTTGCCTGTAATTGGTCCCATAATTAAAAATGTTTTAATGTTTTTTTTCCTTAAAGAGAATTATTTCTGCGTATTCTCTGGAGGAGAGCAGAGTGATTATTTTGCATGTGTGTTGGACAGAGACAATCTATAATTACGTGTCCTTTACTTTTGTCACTTATTTTATTTGTGTATGTCCCTGCTTGTACTCAGACTGATTTAAGGTATGTGAATTATGCTATGAAAACATTTGAGAATTTTTGGTTAAGAATCATCTTCATCCTGATTGAAGTCATTGAACACTTTGCATGGTTCAAAGATCTGCTCACCTCATAATTTTAAATTAATTTCTCTATGAGGGAGGAGTAATCCCATTGCTTATTGAATTTCCAAGGACATATAAAATAAGAGCATATGCAGAATGTTTACACTTTGCAATTTCAATTACCAATATTTGATAGTAATGATGAATTTCTATAAATAAAATCACTATTTTTCCTGCATTTAATTTTTAGTCAATGTTTATGAAATACTCTTTAAAATATATTATGAAAGAGCTTATATGATAGTATGTATGGGGTCATGATAAGGCAGTCCAGATTAACCGCTGCAGTACCTTCTGAAGGTCAGCTGACTATGCTTCCATAATGACCTGTAGTTATCAGGTGTCTTATTAATAATAGAAAGTTATTTGTGGAGAATAAATACAAGTTTTGGTGTCCTTTGCTCCTACTTGTATGCTAAGAAGGATCCAATTCATATAATCTATCTTCCTCCTTCCTTCTTCCTCCTCCTCCTCCTTCTCCTCTCCTCTTTTTCCTTCTTTTTTTTTCTTTTTTTTTTTTTGTAGCTTTGGAGCCTGTCCTGGAATTAGCTTTTGTAGACCAGGATAGCCTTGAACTCACACCTGCCTCTGCCTCCCTAGTGCTAGGATGAAAGGCATGTGCCACCACCACCCACCTATATAATCTTTCTTATTCCACTAGAATATCTACAGGAAGTAAACTTGAACGTCATAGCTGAGCATACTTGGAGGTTGAGTACAATGTTTGTAAGGTCAAGGAGATGGGATTTTGTTCTCTCCCTAACTCCATACCTGTTCCACACGATTAACTCCATTCCATCATTTGTCATACAAATGCTGCAAGATAACTACGTTGAAGTTTCTTTAAAAATCAATGAAATCTAGCACCTATGCATGTACATATTCACATCAAGTCATGTGACAGTCAGAGTTTTATGCAACATACAAATACAATCCTTATAAAATGCACTGCAAACTAAGGCAGTTTAAACAATGTCATAGGAGGTGAGAGTGGCATTAGAAAACACTTCAATCTAGGAATCTACATGCAGTGTGTTTTAAAATATTTAGGAACAAATTTAGTGGTAACTTTTACATCTCTTGGAGGCTATGTCTCTTTCTTTAAGACAAAATAGAAAATTACTATTCCACATAATTTTTCTTTCTCCTTCTTAATAATTTTGAGTTTATACCCTTCCTATATATAAAAAAATAAAATAATGAGAATATTTTGAAATATTGTAACATTTAAAATAGCTAAAAGAAACAAGTTTGATTTCCATCTGCTTGCATTTCTTGTTTCCTATTGTTGTTTCATTTTGTTAAGGAAAGGTGGATTAAGGTAAGGTTAGTAGGGTAATGAAGGAGGATGTGTGGGGAGGGGTAGATAGAACTTGGGATGTTCGAAAAAGTCATAGGGAAACATTATTTTATAAGCTCTCTTTAATTAAAGCCACCTGCCACAGAGATAATTCTCTTCCCAGAAGCCATAATCTAGCAACCAAAGTGCCCAAGACTAAACGCTCTCTTCCAGTTGTTGGTTAGGGAATCTCAAGACACCCCTTACAAACAGTGCAGGCCATTGCCAAGGCTCTCTGTTGTTTTTCAGAACAATAAGGTAAGACCTTATTGCTAAAAACAATACACCCTTCAGTTACAGGACTTGGAAGAAATCAAGGTAGTGCTGAACTAGAATCCACCTTCCTGATAGTTACCGCAGTCAGAAGATGCTAGGAAACATGCTGGAGGAACAAAGTTACTAGCAGTCCTTCCCAGCAGTAAACCCTGCAAACTCCATTGGTGACCAACCAGGAAAGGCCAATATTGACCCAATGGTACATTACCAGCAGTAATATCTTGGGGGAAGGAATGGTAATAAATAGGGGAATCCCTGCCTGTGCTGTAAAACTAGCCAAGAACGTGTGGCTGGAGAGGTCATGGACCTTGGAGGAGAACTGACTACTGCCATTCTAAAGTGGTTTAATAAGTAGTTATCTGTGCACCCATAAGTAAGGGCAGCTCTCACTCCTCATCAAAGGAGCTTGTTTTTCCAGCAGACTGAGACAATTACAGAGAGCTGATCAAAGTGCCAACTGTAAGTCACTATGGTGTGCTCATCCCTAAGTGGGGCATCTGTAACACCACTAACACCCAAGGGAAAAGTCACAGAAGAGGAGGCACAAAGATTGTAAGAGACAGAGGACTGGGAGGACTCCTGTAAAATAGTGTCTTCTGGGCATGACCGAGATGTTGTGCCATAACTTTGGAACAGCATCATTGCTTGCAGAAGACCATACCAATCTTCTGCAAGGAAAGGCTCACAAAGATCCACCATAGTTGCAGAGCCACAGGCTGTCAAAAGCTGCTGGGAGAGGGAGAAGGAGTTTTCCTCAGGAGTAAGACCCCCTTATAGGTTGATAACACCCAAATAGTCAGCCTCATATTACACTTGAGCAACGATAACTAGATTCAATAGGACCTCTCTCTGTCCTTTCTCTCTCTCTGTCTTGTGTGCATACATGAGTGTGTGTATAAAAACATAAAACTAATAATAGTCATAGAGGAAAAGGATGAATTATGGAGGGTGAAGGGGAAGATGCAGGAGGATTTAGGATGAAAAGTGTGGATATGAAGAGGATACATTATATTCATATTTGAAACTCATATTCGTGAGACATTTAAAATGCTTTTAAAGATGGTAAATCATAAAATGCATATTATGTACTTGAAAATAGGAAACACATTTAAATACTGTGTGACTATATGTTTTTGTCTCATACAGATAAATTAATATGCATTAAATGAGTGAAAATAATCTCTTCTTCCACCACTCTAATTGAAAAAGTAAGATTGTGACAAAAACCATTGCAAACATTTTCAATTTTATATCATTTGAGAGCATTTTGTACATATTTTCTTCAAGTTGTTGAGTTTTGCTCTCATATGGGGTCTTCCCGAAATGCGATGTGTGCATTCCAATGTGGAAAGCGAATTAGTCTGTGTACAACAGTTAAGTCAGATAAGAGGTTTCCATCAGAAGACATAAAACAGAGAACAAGCCAGTACATGCCATTATTTTCCTGCTACAAAGAGAAATATAATAATTTTAACTACTCCAAAGTTCCTAAAAGGAAGTGATTTACCATAGTGCCCCAAATGAAGAATGAGCTAATCCCCAGAGTGTAAATTTTCAAGAGTCTCAGTTTTGTAATTAGATCTGTGCTTAAGAGACTCATCTGGGAACTTGACAGAAAGCCCTGGACCTGGGCTTTGAAGTGGTGATAATACACACACTGAAACCTTTAAAGTTCTAAGACTCAGAAAAGTATAGAACAGGGGCAAAACCCATTTCGACGATAAAGAGGTAATGGTGTTTCCTCTACCTGGAACCTGAGTGAGAAGTAAAAATGAAAAAATGATCATTATCTTTAGTACAAAATTAAACCCCATCTGTACACTGAATTAGTTATATAGCCATAGTCCTACTTTATTATTAGTTATGAAATGGCAGTCAAACTATAAATGTTAGTCATGGGCTAGGAGTACCTTTGATTCTATAGCAGAATTCTTTACAAACACACTGAATTTGAATACGTAGTCCATGGTTCCATGGAAATTTGCCCCTGCAGTTTCAAATTATAGGAGAAAATAGAGAACTTTAGGACTCCACAAACTTGACAAAACTATAATGTAAGTTTCTTTCTGTAACACAAGAATGGGATGAAACCACAAGAAGGTAATTACCATTTTTAAGAAACAGCCAAATGAAACTTACAGGAAAAGGATTGTTTCGCCTATTTCTAAGAACAACAGATAAGGTAAAAGATATTCACCAGGGAGATAGATCTAGATAGCATCAGAATTTTGTTATCCTCTTCTCTACCTTCCTTCCTCCGCTTTCATATACCTAACAATTTCACTTTTATATCCATGGCCTTTTCCTCCCCTAGCTTCCCCAAACAGGAGAAAGTGTGATACTTTGTGGAACTGCCTTTTTTCCCAAGTAATAAGATAATCTCTAGTTCCATTTGTTTCCCTGTAAATGACAAAACTTTATCTGTGCATGAGTGTGTGTGGTTGGGAGGGGCAGGCTTTTTTTTGCATAGCCCTGGCTGTCCTGGAATAGTTCTGTAGACCAGACTGTCCTTGAACTTCCAGAAATTTACTTGTCTCTGCTTCCAAGTGCTGGGCTTAAAAGCATGTGCCACTATAGCCCAGTAAACCTTTATTCTTTGCCTTAGTAAAACTCGGGAAATAAGAGCAACAGCTGACAATGAGACTTTCTAGTTAACAAGCTTCTGGGAAACAAACATGTAGACTCTTCAGCAATAGGGTCTTAATGTCAAGTTTTGAAGCAGCCAAAGGTATTGGTATGAATGTTATGGGAGTAGCCAGCTACTTTCTGATTGGATCTAAGGCCTTCTGCATGAAATGGAACTCAGAGTGACACTGTTAAAGTAGTGAAGGACCTCTGACTTGATAGATTACAGGCCCTAGGGGAGAACCCAATACTGTTATTCTTCTAACTGGATATAGTATAAAAGTGACTCCTATTGGCTTATTGCTATACCCACACATCATAGCATCACTCAACCCTCATCAAAGAAGCTTCTCCTTGCAGTTGATGGCAGTTCACTCAAAGATCCTTAGCTGGTCAGTGAGTAGAGAATAAGAAACTTTAGAGTACTCAGCCCCAGACAGGGCAAACATGTTACACTTTTCCCCTCAGTGCTTAGAGAAATCTTTGCAGAAGATATAGCTGCAAAGATTGCAAGAGTCAGAGGTGGTGAATAATATCAAGGAAACAGGTTTGTGGTTGTTGTTTTTCTTGACACTGCAGTTGTGTGGAAAGTCCTTTTGTCTATGTTTTTGCTTTTATTGGTTAATGAGTAAAACTGTTTCAGCCAGTGGCTTAGCAGAATAGAGCTGGGTGGGAAAACTAAACTAAATGCTGGGAAAAAGAAGGCAGATTCAAGGAGAAGCTATGTAGCTGCCGCCGGAGACAGAAACTTGCCAGTAAACCACAGCCACATGGAGATACACAGATTAATAGAAATTGTTTGATTTAAGGTATAAGAGCTAGCTAACAATACACTAAAGTGATAGGCCAAGCAGTGATTTAATTAATGTAGTTTCTGAGTGGTTATTTCTGGTCTAGTCGGCTGGGAACGAAGAAACAGTCTCTGCCTACACAGCAAGGGATTTGTACACACAAACTCATAGCAGTTGTGACATCATGCACAAGACCTGTGAAATCTCAAGGAAGACAAAATTCTAGCACAGAAAGTTAGTATACGTATGAAATCCCACCACTAGCTGAGCAGCTGTTGGGGTTTGATAGCTGCTGGGTGAGGGAGTCAGTTTCTTTTAGTGGTGTGACATGAGGGCAAGCCCTACTCATATGACTAGTTGAGCAATACAAACAGGATTCCAGGGAATGGGAGAGAAGAAGACAACATTGGGAACATGAAGGGGAGAGTGAATAACAAGTTTCTACACAGCAAAAACAACCAACATAGTGAAGAAGTAATCTGCAGCCCAGAAGACTGTCTATGCCAAGTGTCCATTTAAAAGGTGATTTATATGTAAAACATACAGAACTCAAAACAGTGAAAACTAGAGCATTCTCACTAAAAGGGCAACAGAACTGAGCAGACTCTTTAAAAATTAAGACTTAAAAATGTCCAATAAACACATGAGCGATTGTTCAGCATCTTTGACTGTTAGGAAGGACACACCAAGCATGAGATTCTGCATCTTCCGAAACTCTAGAAATGACAGAGACATCTCACTGCCTGGATAGTCACCCAAAGTACTTCTGTACCATTGGGGTATCCACCTTCAGCCTACTGGCCCATAGTATCCAGCAGACTTTTCCATGAAGCAGGAAATTTCAAAGACAGTTCAGCCTATATTGGCAGTTTGTCAGTCACTTTCTTCTTTATCCTCCAGAATGTCTAGCAGACTCTTTCCTGAAGCAGGAACCCCAAAGGATTGTCTCACCATTAGACAAGTTCAGCAGTCATTTCTCTCTACAACCTGCATGTTCAGTTAAGTAGTCCAGGCAAGAGAAGTTTCTTGCCCAAATTCTATGAGGAACCTCTTCAACGTCCATCATCCTCTTGAAGTAATTAGTGCTGTCAGGAAAAGATGTGTCTCATTGTCATGAAAAGTCCTACCTTCTTAAAACATTTTAAATGCCATATTCTGAAGGTCTCTGAAAGATTTAAAGAATACCTAACTGAAATGTATCTCTATATAGAAAACCTAACAAACATAACTAGAAGCTTGACTATTATAGATGACTATTAACCTATATTTCCTAATTATAATTACAATTTTAAATGAGCTGGACAAACACAATATCTTAATAAAAGCAAAAATATACATTTAGCAAAATTGAGCTAAAATCTGTATTAATAAACCAAGATCCATACCAAATCTCTATAGCCTATCTCCCTTCAAATGTAAACAAACATTTATAAACAATCTTTTAGGGAATTTGGGCATAGTTCTCTCCAAACTATTTCTTGCTTTTTGTTGGGCAAAATGATTTTGAGGGGTGTTCCTGGTGACCTTTCTGGGGTCTTGGTCCATCAAACCACATTAGTCTGGAAGGATTCCACATATTCTAATCTTCTGTGGAAACAAAAGAAGAATCTCTTTTACAAAGCAACATATCCTTAGACCCAAATTTTTAAAACAAGGTAACTTTAAAGTATATATGTTGGTTTCTTAGCTTATTCCCAGTAAAAGAAATTCAAAGAAAATACAATAATATAAATAATCCAAACTCTCTGTGTATTCTATATCTTCATGTGGTTTATTTGTATTGAATCTATTACATTTTAATACTTTATTATCTATACTCCTTTAATCTAAGACTAACTGCACTCTGTCTCTTTAAAGACTTTGTTTCATCTTCTTAATAATCAATTTACTTCTTTTTATAACTCTCTATACTTTTTCTTCTCTCTCCCAAGTCTACAAATGTTTTTTTTAACACATTATATCTCATTTATAGGTCTTTTTCATCTGAATTTGTCTTTATTGTGTATCAGTAATCCATTATTGACCAGAAGAGCTTCTTAAAATGCTAAGACTTCCTTACAAACTTAAGCGGCAGCATTGCTAGGGGAAATATGTCACTGCCTGCTTTCCCCACCCAGTCTACCATGGCAGATCTGTTTGCTGCCTCTAAGAGCCATGCTCACAGCCTCTCTAGGCCCACAGCCAGTCTATGTTGCCATTAAGGAAGTTATAGCACTCTGTTCACAAACCCCATTTAAATGTTTTATAGCTGGACCTCCAGAAAGAGTCAGAGCTTGCACTGGCACCACAGTCCAGAAAGCCAGCATATCAAAACTGTGGCTTTTTTTTCTGATATTGCTGAATCAGTAAAACCTCTCTTGAAGGGGCAGCAACATACCACCAGCAAACAAAGCCCATTTGGGAAAATAAATGCAGCTAAACTTTATTTTTTAGTGTCTAGAATGCCTTTCCAAGCCCTCTACTGTTTTACGTGGATTTAGTTGATCATATTGGAGTGCCAATTTGTTATAAGAGGCTGTTAGTGTGTTCCTAGCTGCTCTTTTCTTGTTCATTTCTCATGGATACCAATTTGTTGTGGGAGGCCACTTGTTAGTTCTTGCCATTCAGCAGCTCATACCTGAAATAATCACACAGAAACTATATTATTTAAATTGGTGCTATATTATTTAAATCCCATTAGGTCTAGCTTCTTATTGGCTAACTCTTACATATTAGTTTAACCCATTTCCATTATTTTATATTTACCCCAAGGTTCATGGCCTACCATCAAGGTTCTGGCATGTCCATCTCCAGCGGTGACTCCATGGCTTCTCCCTAAAGTCTGCCTTCCTTCTTCCAGCATTCAGTTTAGTTTTCCTCTCCTAACTAAGTTCTGCCTTCCTATAGGTCCAAAGCAATTTATTTGTAAATCAATGGTAATCACAGCACACAGAGAGGAATTCCACATCAGTTTACTACAAGGTAATAATGAACATGTTGAATAACAAAACTTGGTAGAAGTAAATAGTATAATTAAAGTGTATGAACATAAATATATTTGACAAAAATTTAGAAGGGAGACTATTGTCAATAGTGCTGAACTACCTCATAAATATATGTATATACCCAGAGACAATTACCATACTCAGTCTTGATCAGCAAAACCTCTCTTTTTAATATAGTGCAGGGATGTATGCCTGCACAGGATGCTCACAAAATTGGCAGTTGAGTGCTTGTTCCTAAAGAAGACATTTATATCATTCTTTCCAAGGTTCAGGAAATACTGTTGAAGAGAAGGACAGGAGATTAAGACCTAGATTATAGAGAGACATTGGTTCTTCTCGGGAAGACACAGATGGTGCAGTCATAAATTCTGAAGGACTGCAGATGAACACAAGGGGTCTAAACAAGAATGACCCATCAATAGCCAGGTGTAGATGAAAGAATGGCTTGTGGGTCTTTACCCCTCCTGGCTAAACTGCTTGCTACTTGTAGTTTCAGGGAAAGGTAGAATCATTGACTTTAGTTGTATCTCCCTGGTTACTATACCAGGCTCAAATGCATGATCCCAGCCCAGTGATCAAATGGGTATAGTTTAACTGAATCACAAAAAATCCCCACACAACAAGAATCTGGAAATTTCGACAAAAAAGGATGAGGAAAGATTAGAAAAGATGATAAGAGAAGGGTAAGGGAGTGAAATAACTAGAACACATACCATTTGCGTATGAACTTGTCAAAGAATTATTTAAAATGCAAAATATTTTTACACACATAAATAATGTAAGAAGTTGTAGTGATTTGAAAGAAAATGCCCTCAGCAGGAGTGATAATGTTGGAAGTTGTGGGGTTTTTCTGAGTAGGAATGGCCTTGTTGGAGGAAATATGCCACTGTGGAAGCAGGCTTTGAGGTTTCCTATGCTCAGGATACTGTCCAGTGTCAGTCATCATCCTGCAGCCTGTCAAGATGTAGCCAGCATCAGGCCTACCTGTGAAACTGTAAGCAAGCCACCCCAACTAAATGTTTTCCTTATAAGAGTTGTCATGGGCATGGTGTCTTCTCAGAGCAATAAAAACCCTAACTAAGATAGTAGCATCAGAAAATAACAGAAGCATAAGAGAAATGTAAATCAAAAAGAATAATGTAATAACATTCGAAACTTCATGAAAAGAAAATACAATCAAATGAATTGTCAAATGAGTACACTAACTTCTCATGCATATGTAGGTTTGATTTCCCTACTCTCATGTTTTCTGATGTTTTTTATTTTAAGAAATTTCTAGTAAAGTCTATTGTCATTAAAAACAGCATATCCTTGCATCAATAAAATGTGAAAGGATTATTCAATACGTGGTCTTAAAAATTTTAAAGTATCTATGAAAATATATGTCTAGATACATCTCACTATATACAAAAATACTTTTACACTTAAAAAGGTTCAATGTAAAAAATAAAATAGACATTTTATAAAAATATGCTTAGATTAGTGTTGTAGGAAACAACTTTGTAAATCAGCTGCATACAGGAGTTAGAGGTAAATTTTGCAAATAATCTCAGGATAATTAAGAGATATAGATATTTCATAGGACAATGAGATGCTGGTATTTTTGAACACTAAAGTTTAAAGGACTTGTCAAATTTGGATGTTGGATTTCAAAATTACCTCTGTGCTGTTGGGAATGTAAATTGTGATACTTAGCAAACATAGTAGCAGTATCTATTCTAAATTAATGGTCATGATACATCCAAGAAGATCCATACATTCAGTACTATCAATAGAAATAAATGTAATAAATTATATTTCTGTCATTTTAAATAAACTGTCGCAGGTGTGGTGGCATATACCTATAATCCCAGCACTCCATTAAAGGTTTTTACTGGAGTATCATAAGTTTGAGACCAGTTTGGGCTATTTAGTAAAACTGAACTCCAAAAACAAACAAAAACAAACTGAAATATGATCACCAAAGTGAAAGTATATATTAGCTATATAAAGAATGAACACCTCTACTTCCAACCATATGGATGCATCTTACAAACATTGAACATAAAAAGAATACATACACATAAATGAACAATTGGTAACTTTTATATGACAATTACTATTGGGCTGATGTGATGCAGCCTATAAGAGAATCACATTAATTTAAAAATACACAGCTTGAAAGTAAGTAGTATAAAAATATATTTAATAGAAATGATAGCTAATTGAAAAAAGAGCTATACTTATCAGACAAAATAGACTTAAAACAAAATTAAGAATTGAAATGATATATGCTTTATCTTCGGATCTTTTAAGTATACAAAGCAAAATAAGGAAACATTTACAACAGAGTAGTATAGTGTACTTTGATGCTTTGACAGTGGATGAATCTTCCAGACAGAAAATCAATAAGGAAATGTTGGACTTTAACAGTAGGCTAGAAGAAGCATACATAACATGCAGCAGAATATATGCTCTTCTCAAGTACACACCAACATTCTCTGAGAGAAATGATAAGTTGGGTCATAAAATAAGTCAATAAGTTTAACAAAATAAAATTGTATTAGGTATATTTTCCAACCACAATGTTATAAAATTGGAAATAGATTATAGAAGGAAACTTGAAAATTCATAAATTTGTAAAGATTACTCAATAACATGTTCTTGGAGAAAAATTATTCATAGAGAAAATTTTAAAGCCTTGAGACAAAGGTAGAAAAACAATATACCACAACATATGTGGCTGCAACAAAAACTGTCTTAAGAGCGAAATTGATAGTGATAAATGCCTTTGTTTAAATAAAGCTGAGAAATACAAACCTCTCACCTGATGGAATGAAAAAAAATTAAAGGAAAGTTGGAGGAAGAAATGAAGTCAGAAGGAAATGTTTAATTTTCTTCTTGATTAAACTTCTCTGCAAACACCCATTGACATGACCAAGTTGTAGCTCTTAGTTGATTCTAAATTCAATCAAATTGACAACAAAGGTTAGCCACTGACCCCTTTTCAGTGCAACACACACCACATCACTTTATTTCATAACGTTCTAGCACTAGTACCTCAAAAGGCTCGTGGCCATCGCGTGATACAAAAGGCTCTTAGGTCACCTCTATTAAGCTCTGCAAGTCTTAACAGATTGAACATTGGTCAGAAGCTAGAAGTGTGAAGACTCCTCTGAGGCCCAGAGCTACATGTTAAATGTGCTCTCATAGAGGACAGAAACATAGGTAACACACTTCCAGTATCCAACAGCATAGAATAATCATTTCTTTTCCAGAAGTGAGGAATGAATGTGTAGATAGGAAAGGCTAGACTAAAGCAGACTGATACCAAGAAGGAAAAACATTGCATCCTGCATTTCCATTTGGGTTTTGAGCTCTTGGTGGCATAAACTAGGCTCCACAATTCTGGAGTAGTCCTCTCCTTCCAGCTCTGCTGCCTGCTGCAGATGTGATCTCTTCCTTAGGCCAGATCAACTTCATGCCTGCAACTTTCCTTTGAGGATATCTCATGCTCCTTATATTTCCAAAGTTCTGGAATCTCTGTGACAACTTAGCCCTCATCTTCATAGATTAAAAGAAGGCCCTTTCACAGCCTCTTTCGAAGGAATATGATCCTATTTACATAGTCTCACTGCCGCTCTGGAATTGAGATGCAAGTTCCCATGATCCCCTTTCTCTTACACTTTAAATACCAGAAAACCCAGCACCCTCTTGATGATCCTGAGAACTTATTTTTCTAGCTCAAGATGTAGTTTGTCCCCCTGATAAGACAGATGAATTGGCCTTTGTGTCTCCATTGATAAACATGAGAATACACTCCCATAGGTTAATCACAAAAGCCCTTCAGTGGCATGGTTAATTCATTCTCTCTCAACTGTGTTTGTATTTATACAATCTGGAACCTTCAATGGGTGGAAATCATAAATAAAATCTTTCCCATTTCCCTAGTGCAAAGCATGAGCTCTCATCTTAATTGTTCTTATTTCTTAAACATTTACAGTTGCCTTACTCACCCATCTTGTTCACAATTTACACTGGCTCATGCTCATTTCCTCACCAAGCTGCACACTTTCCTATCTGTTTTCTCCACTGTCCCTCCCTTCGTTGAGACCCAGAGAAGAGCAGTGAGTGGTGATCAGGACACAACCTGAATGCTATGTTGTCTTGAAATTTCCTCTGCCAAAAGTTAGCTCATTGCTTTTAAACTTCACCTATACAATTTTTCAGAACAAGTCTTTTTAGTGGGAGATTTCACAATAATGGTGGAGGCATGAAAGCATATGGCCAGGGTAGAAAGTTGAAAAATCCCATCTGCGTCCATTTCAGGAAGCAGAGAGTGAGCTGGAAGTTGGATGAGGCTACAAACTTTCAAGCCTCGCTACAAGTGAAGAATTCCCTTCAGCAAGTTCCATAACTTCTCTAACACTGCTACCAATGGGAGACCAAGTGTTCAAAAGCATATGCCCATGGGAAACATTTCTTATTCAAATCACAGCAAAATCTATTCTGTCAATTAAGATATGATGACAGGGGTATATGATTGCTTATTAACATCATTTTGTTGAGAGTCAGTGAAATTAGTCATCTTAAAGCAGAGAACAAGAAATAGTGGCATTTATGCCTCATCTTTTAAGTAGAACTTTAGGCCACTAATATTTTAAGTTATTTATTGAAAGGTATATGTTTATTGTAATCATCATGTTGTTGAGTTTTGGTGTTGTTAGTTTAATTCTCAGTAGTACCTTGTGTTTCAGTAACTAGTTTTATGTATTTTCATTCTATAATCTCATGGCTTTGCTCATTCTGATTGTCAGCTTCAAAATTTTTTCCTGTAGTGTGTTTAGATTTTGTCTGCTGAGTTTAATATGCTCAGGATTTTTATATCATGGACAGTTTTTCTTTATCCTTGAACTATTGTTGGTAGTTTTGCTAGCTACATTAGTCTGAGTTGATCGTTGTGTGTGTGTTTTTTTTTTTAGGATTTGGAATGCATTGCTTCAGTCTTTGGTCTTTGAAAGTTTCTGTTGAGAAGTCAGTTGTTTTTCTGATGTGTTTCCTTTATATGAGACTTTTTCCCCCTCAATACTATTTTTGCTGTTGTTTTCCCATATACTTAATGTTTTAATTGTGATATGCTGTGGGGAGTTTCTTTTCTTGCCCTGAATACCTGGTGTTTGTGTCTTGTTGTATCTGTATGGGTATGTCTTTCCTTAGTTTGTGGAAATTTTCTTCTATCAACCTGTTTGAAGATCTGCTCTGTGCCCCTGACCAAGAATTCTTCTCCCTCATCTATTCCTGATATGTGAAAGTTTGGTCTTTTCATGGCATTGCACATTTTCTATGTTTCTTTCCTGTGTATTTTATTAATTTTTCATTTTCTTCAGTTATAAAGAACTCATGTACTTTATCTGGATGCTCTACTTTACCTTTAAACCCTAATGGTCTATTTTCTGTTTGATTCATTCTACTTGTAAGGTGCTCCCTTGATTTTTTTCAGTTCTATCTTCATTTAAGCTAGAGTTCTCTTCAATCTTTTTTTTTATTGAATAATGCTTTCAAGTCTTGGCTGTCTTAATCATTTCTGTCAATCTTATATGTGCTTTCTTGTCCTGGGAAAATTAAGATGTTTATTATCATGAAATTTATTCTCATTAAGTTCACTGAACTATTTTTATATTTCTCATTTAAACTCCTAGAATTTTTTGATTTAGTGTGTGTTTTCTCTTTTTAATTAAGTGTTGTGAGTTCAACTGGATAATTCATATTGGCATACATTTCTAGGATTGAGATATTTGGGAGATATTGCCTTGATCTTTCATATTTTTTGTATTTTTGTGACGATGTTTTGTATATGAACTTCTTTTGCTAGTTCTGCATTTGATATGAACATAGCAAATTTGGCTTGAAGGTTGGATATGGCTTAGATGGATTGTGGCCAAGTGAACATGCTAATGTCTTAGAGGGTCATTGTAGCATGACGGGCCTGCTTGTTGGGGTTTCTGCCCTGCCCAGTTCCCCACAGCCGGCAAGCCC
>LOEQ01005627.1:43858-75997 GCA_001685075.1 Bramus lutescens
ATTGCATCATTTCTACTTCCTGTCTGGTTTTCCTGCCTATACTTCCTGCCTGGCCAATCAGCATTTATTTAAAATACGACTGACAGAATACAGACAATTCTCCCGCACCAGGTCATACCCTTATACAAAGAACTATAGACACTAATGACTACTGGGAGAGGGAGAATTAGCCTCTCCCAGGCATGAGCCCCTTGGATGGTTTTCCAGTGCAAAGCAGTCCTCCTTGAAATTACATATATTCAAACAACAAAAACAGACTTAGCAAGTTGTATTTATTCATCTGTGCATATAGTTGTGTGCATGTTTGCATTTAACAATAATAATCAACAAAAGGGACTGTTTATTTGAGAATATGGCACATGGGGGGCTGGAAGTAAGAAAGTGAAAGGGAAAAGTGATGTGATTACATTTTACTTAAAATATGTTTAATAGAAATTAATTGAAATAGCTGCCAGATATGTGAAGTTATTCAACATATCTAATTCTTAAGGAAATGCTATCAAATCATGACAATATTACATTTTATGCCCATTATAATAACTATTAGTTATTATAGCAGATAACAGGTGCTGATGAGACTGTGAGAATTCTTATGAATTCACAAAAGTCTGTGTGCAAGTTCCTCAGAGCTTTAAAACTGGAACTGTTTTATAATCCCATAATTGTCGTGCTAGGTTTATCCTAAATCAACACAGTGATATTCTCGCTTCCATATTTACTGCCTTGGCATTTATAAGAGAGAACCATGTAAGCAACCATAAATGTTGTAAATAGAAAGACAAGTTCACAAATTAAGACACATGTTATAGAATATTCGATATTAGAAAGAAAGTGGCTCTCCCATTTGAGACAAGGTGGACTAAACTTGTGGATCTTATTCCATGTGAAATAAATCTGGGACAGGAAATTATTTATCTTCCTTACCTGTGGAATCTAAAACTGTGAAACAGATAGATATTCAAAAGTATTGTAATCTCCATTGATAAGGGAAGAGAGAAAAGAGGCAAAAGAAGAAGTCAAAAAGTACAATTTTATGGTTATGTAAGATGAATAAGGTTATAGAATGAGTAAGTCAGATCTATGGTTGAGAATTGTATTATACTCCTCTATTATATTATACTCAGAATTTAATGAGAGTGCTTAGATGATTTTCTTTTTACAAAAAAAAGGGTAACAGATAATGGCTATGTCAGTTTGCTTGACTATAATAGCTATTTTACTATATTACAGAAACAAGTCATGTGCTGTACCTTAAGTGAATACAATAACCATTTAAAATATGTAACTCTTATAATCAACAAAAGATGGTACTATATAAAGAATAAAATGTTAATACAAGAAAAAGTACTCACAGACTTTGAAAGAAAAGAATAGTCAAAGGACACTGGTGAGAACTTATCAGAGAGAATTTAATGCCCAGTAGACTGCAAAGCTAGCTATTCAAGCTAACTACTAATTAGGAAGTGCAAATTAAACCAAATTGAAATATCATTTCACACATATCAGCTGGACAAAAATAGTCAGGTGATACAAGTCTTGGCAAGATATAATTTTCTAGAAACTCAGAAATATTGCTGGTGGGTATATATACTAATATGTCAAATAGTAATTTGACAGTCCAGGAAAATGTAAGATACACATAGCCTTCAAAGGTTGATTTTATTTCCATATTTGTAACATAGAAATATTTTTCAAAATATTTCCCAAAATGTATAAGCTATAAATAAAAAAGTTCAAAAATTGATACTCATGGAAACATTTTTTCTTTATTGAATATAATGCACTCATCCAATTGAAATAAGTGAAAGTCAGCCTCTACCAGCATAAATGTATATCAAGGTATTTAGAAGAAGTTTAATACACACAAACAGTTATAGATATCCACATATACTTATTAAAGTGTGAGAATAATATACATACAGTCATGATAGTAAGCCTTAAATAGAACACATTGGAATTTTGAGAGTACAGTTTTTTAATATAAAATAAAATTAATCTGAAAGTTTTTGCTTGTCTTTGAGACAGGATTTTTCTGAATAGCCTTGGCTGTCCTGGAACTCTTATTCTGTAGAACAGATACATCTGCCTGCCTCAGCCTCCCAGGTGTTGGAATTAAAGATCTGTGGCACCACTGTCCAGCCTCAAAGCTTTTTTATGCTTCACTTCTTAGCCTGCATGTGAGTGTGTGTGTTTGTGTGTGTGTGTGTGTGTGTGTGTGTGTATGTACTGTGTGCAAGCAAAGATCAGAAGAAGATGTTGGATCCCTTATAGCTGGAGTTACAGATGGTTGTGACCTGCAATGTAGCTTAAAACTAAACCTAGGTCTTCTGCAAGAGCAATAGGTGTTCTTAACTACAGAGTCATCTGTACTGGTTGGTGTTGTTGTTGTGTTTGTCTCAACTTGACACAACTAAGATAATCTGGGAAGATGGGGCCTCAATTGAGAATAATTCTTGGTCAGATTCTCATAAAGGCAATCTGTGGGGCTGATGATTTTGGTGGAAGGACCCTGCCCACTATGGTGGTACTAGCACTGGGTGGATGGATGGTCTTGGGTTATGTAAGAAAGCAGACTAAGCAAGCCATGAGGACCAAGTCAGTGACCAGTATTCATCTACAGTTTCTACATCAGGTCTTGCCTCAGATATCTGCCCTGACTTCTCTCATTGACAAACTGTGATTGTAAAGGATAAGTCAAATAACTCCTTTTCTTCCCAAACTGCTTTTGGCCATGGTGTTTTTATCATAGCAATAGAAACAAACCAAGATACCACCTCCATAGCCCTATCACAATTTTTTAATTACTAAAAACAGATAATACCCTGAATTTTGTGTAAACGAAATTTTGTTGGATCTCATTGTCAGTTTTATCAATTTTTATCAAAGGTGACAGAATATTAATATTACTATAATGAAATTTTCATGCACTGGGATACAATCACCTTTATGTGTTTTAATAATACAATGGCTTCTTCTTTACGCAATATGGTGATTGAATAACCTTAGCCTTAGTGAAGAAGTTGGCTTCTAATCTCAAGCTTTTATTATCCTTGACAAATATGAATATGTTTGCATCCCCAAGGCTTTGAGTTCTCTCTTTTGTAAAATGATGAGTTTGGACTGCACTAAGAAGTTCTAGTAAATGACATTTTCAAATTATTCAACATTGTTTGACTGTTTGGGGAAAGCCCCTTTCAAGAAGAGATAAACTAAAAATGAGACTGATGGCATAAACACCAAGCCCTTCCATCCAATCTGACTGGTGGCTGCTTTAATAATAGGGATTTTGGATCAATTAGGGGTACATACAGATAGATCTCTTTTTTCCCTTTACCTCTGCTCTAATGATTACTAGTGCATTAGTTACTTTTGTGTCATTTTGATCATAATAGTACACAGAAAGCATTTACGCAAGTCATGACTCATTTGGCTCAGAGTTCCCAAGGGTTTCAGTTGGCATGGTAGAGTGGCCCAGTTGATGGCAGATGAAGTGTGTGTAGGAGGTTGTTCACTCCGAGCAGACAGCAAAGAGGTGGCCTCCTGAGCCCAAGAACCACATGGTCAAGTTTCTCTACGATAATTTTCTGACACAGTGTCACTGTCTCTCTGTGTCTCCTTGACTCTGACCCTGACAGAAACAAACTGAGGAAGGAAGGATGTATTTTCTCTCATAGTTTCAGATGATTCAAGTCCATCATGACTGGGAAGGCATGGTGAAGTGGTTCAGGTCACATAGCGTTAGGGAGTGTGGCCAGAGCTATTCACATCATGGTAGACTAAAAAGCAGAGAGGAAGGATAAAACCACAATGTGGGGAAGAACTTTCAAAGGCCTGTTCTAAGACACCTCCTTCAATCTGCTAGTTCTCAATTCCTGTAGGATCTACAGTCTCCTCAAAGATGAAGACCAATGATGGGATGGATAAACTTTCAAAGCCTGAGTCTGTTGGAGACATATATTCTAAGATGTAACAACTAGTGCCAATGAAGCCTTTATAATAAAATCTTTATGTATTATCATATAATTTTCATGGTGTCAATTTCTTCAGCTTTACAGTGTATTATTACCAGATCATTATCAGTTTTCCTTCTGCTTATAATATATATTATAAGTAATTTCAAAATGTTTGTTTTATTCCGTTGTATAGCCAGAATGCTTAAATATATGACATATTTTCATGAAAACACAGTTTCAAGATAATTAGAACTCCTTAGTGAAATGGTTTACTCTAGCTTTTGGCAGGAAATATAGAAGATGAGTCTAAAGAATACAGTAATCCCATATACATACTGATGTGTATGGATAAAAGTATGCAGGAATCAATATGAATAGCTGGATTCATATGAGAGATGATATAACATAGTATTAGATACACTGACAAAATAGAATTGACATGATAAATTACTAAGTCAATCAGTCCATCAATTAGAGGGGATGCGTTTTCCGTGTAGAATTCTGAATAACTTATGTAGATAATCCTTCCTTAAAGAAACAAAATCATTACCCCTCAGCGAAATATGAGCTGCTTGTAAGAACTTCTTTCCAAAGCATGCAGTACAGGAAAAAGAAAGGCTACTTTACAGTGAGCATTCCTTGTGACAGATTAGTACAGTTGTCAAAATCATGTGGACGGCCAAAGATCATACTGCTAGTGTACTTGACATACTGTGATAAAAACAATACTTCTATACCCAAACCCAACAAATCCAGTATAATTATGAAGATTATAATTATAACAATGAATTTCATTATAAACACAGATCATAAAGTACCTGGCCAGCACACCTCAAAGCTATCTAAGTCATCAAGTGAAAAGCAGGTCCAAGAGCCTGTCATGAGAAACCTGAGTGAAAGGTGACAGATACAGCAGCCAGATGTAATGTCACGGTGTCTTGGAAATAACTGAGAAGGACATATAAAATCATATTTTAAGAAAAAACTAAGAAATGTAAGCAAATTAAAGACTTTAGTTAATAACAATGTGTCTGTGTTGGTTCATTGATTGTAACATGATATTAAAAATTGGACCACTAGACATGAAATACATCTTGTACTATCATCTATTTTCTGTAATTCTAAGCCTGTTTTTAAATAAAGAATATTTTTTAAGAAACTGAAAACACAAATCAGAGATTCTAACATTTTAAGCATACTATTGATACTAATATGAGAGAAAGATTAAAATGTTTCTAAAGGCTGGGCAGTGGTGGCGCACACCTTTTTAATCCCAGCATTGGGAGACAGAGGCAGGCAGCTCTGTGTGAGTTCAAGGCCAGCCTGGTCTATAGAGCAAGTTCTAGGACAGGCTCCAAAGCTACACAGAGAAACCCTGTCTTGAAAAACCAAAAAAGGTAAAATATTTCTAAAATGTTAAGAGACATGACATGTGGGCACATACTAACAAATTTTAACTATCTGTTGGAGTCCCCTCTGTGTGCTGAGATTACCATTAATGAATAAAGAAACTGGCTTGGCCTGTTTATAGGGCAAAACTTAAGTAGGTGGGGAACACAGAATAAAATGCTGGAGAGGAAGGGGGCAGAGTCAGCGAGAGACACTGTGGAGCCACCAGAGTCAGACATGCTGAATCTGCCGGTAAGCCACTGCCATGTGGCAATATACAGATGAATAGAAATGGATTGACTAATGGACCAATCAGCATTTTAATGAATATTGTTTCTGTGTGATTATTTTAGTTCTGGGCAGCTCGGACAAACAAGCGGCCTTCCTGTTACAATTATCCTTACAAAACAAAGTTCACTAAACTTTGGCATGATTTTTTAAGCCTATGAGGATGCTTACTCTGAGTCCCTGTGTATGGTAGCTTCTCTCCAATGTGGTAAATTTATGGGCAATAACTAAGTAGGGCATTTCATTTTTCTATTACATTTGTTCTTTGAAATTTGACATTGGGGAGGTGATTTGGTTACTATTGTCACCTTGAGGATGGCAGAACTAGCATAGTCCATTGATGTGCTCAGTGCCATAAAACTTATAACATAAAATCAGACCTGAGCCCAAGCTTCAGATGCCCAGCCGGAAGCTCCCTTTTCCCACCAGAGATCTACAAGGATTGTATGTGATTATCAGGAATGTAGTCTAAGAAGAATGTTTACTGAATGTTTATAAATTACTAACATTTATTTCTGACTTAATTTTTGGTACAGTATAATATAGTAAATATTAAGATAATTCCATGTTAAATATAATGATTTCTATTAATGGCTTTATATACCAGGTTATTATTTATGTGTCTTTATTTGTAAATTACTTCTGAATACCAACTGTGATAATTAATCTTGACAGTATTTTATAAAGATACACTTATTTATTTTATATGGGAGGCCACATGGCAAGTTGGAGGGATCGAACTCAGGTCCTCGAGTTTAATGACAGATGAACCATCTCTCTGAACTCAACTAGACAGTATTTAGAAACCCCTAGGAATTGAACCTGTGGACATGACCCTGAAGATATTTTAGAAAGTTTTAGTTGAGATAAAAAGACTGACTCTGGATGCTTTAGATGGGGTCCAGGGCTGACTGAAAAGTGACCCCAGCATGTGTCATTCTTTGCTTACTGATTATGCAAAAATGGGAGCAACCTCCTGCTTCCTCTGTTTGCTGACACAATTGATTCTGCCCTTGCCACCATGGGTTCCCTGGAGAGTAGACTGCACCTTCAAATTGTGCCTCAAAATAAACTCCTCCTTCTTTAAGTTGCTTTTGTAAGATATTTTGTAGGAGGAACGAGGACTGTAACTAATATACAAGCATTCTGATTATTTATTGACACCTAACAAACGATCTCTAAGAGTATCTTGGCTCTTAAAATCACCACATATATTATTTTCATCTTTCATAGATCTGTGATTAACTGTGTTCATCTGAGACTTTTGAGTCACATGATGTCATATTTATTCATTGCTCCTGAGCCAGGAAGATTCAAAGAACAAAGAACTCTAATGACTTTAAGGTCTTTGAAGTTCTTACATGGTAGTTCCAGTTCCAAGCCATATGTGTCCCAAGATGGAGGGAGCTCGGCATGTTTTCTTTGCTCTTTTATCTCACCTGAAGATCAATGCAGCTTCATGGTTATTCTTGTTCGTTGGAATAACTGTTGTGTACTCAAGGTGGAGGAACTTGGACTCCTACTTTGTAATGGAAGAAACAACAAAGAACTTTCAGGTATATTTTTAAGTGATCAAAGTGAGAATCTGAACTCAAATTTTCTTTTATTGAATAAAGAAGCCCTTATCTATGAATCCATCGGTTCAGGGAAACAATCCAAATAGCACCCTGTGTTTCTCACTATTGCATGTTGCTTGCTATAGCCAGGTCTACGTACTTCCTACTGTATCTATTAATGAGGAAAATGTACTAGGCTTTTTCTTTTGGGCCACTAACAATACACAGAGATTGTATTGGTTGTATAGGCACATTTCTGACTATCTCTTTTAACTTCAGTTAACCTGTTTCTCTTTATCTACCTTGTAACTCAGGGCTTATTACCTTTCTTCTGTATATCTTACTTTCACTGCTTCTCTGTCCCTGGCATCTGCCTGGCTTCTTGCCCCAGGTATTTCCCTTATTTCCTCTTCCTTTTCTTGTTCACAAGCAGGATGTTGTGCCAGATTCTCCTATCTTTCTGCCTGCCTGTCTTGCCTATCTGCCCAGCTATTGTATATTCAGCTCTCTTTTAGACCAATCAGGTGCCTTAGGCAGGCAGAGTAAAACAGCTTTTCATAATTAAACAAATGAAACATAAACGTAAGTAACATACCTTTACACATTTAAAGCAGTATTCTTCAGCATAAACAAATGTGACACATCTTTGCCTAATTCAAATATCTGCAACATAGAAATAAAACTCTGCCCTTGTCAAAGCCTAGGATGGCTTTCTAGGGCCCTTTCCCTACAAACTCTAAGCTGTCCTTAATGCTGGACTGGGGATGAGGCAAGAAAGGCTGTAGATACCATCCATCCTGAGTGCTCCCCTTCACCAAGTTATAATGTTTATTCTTGGTGTTGGATTATTTATGGGCTGAACACCTTTGTCACTCACTCATCATACCAAGGGCATTAGCTTCTAGATTGGTTTTGCACTGCCCTAAACCAGGAATGATCTCAACAATAGAAGTTTCAGGCAACCATGCCATGCTGATGCATAGACATAATTCTACCACACGTTGTATTATTCTCAGTGATAGTTTAGTCCAGGGTGTTGTGATGTACACCTGCTCTCAGGGTGCTTGCTAGACACGGTGAGTATGTTTACCTCTTACTGAGGTTCCATTTTGTTTATATCTTGTTTACAAGCTGTGCTTCTCCAATAATCTTTACTTTGTTGTTTATTGTAACAGTTTCAAAAGTACCTCATTTTAGTAGCTGATTTGATCCACCTTATTCATACAAATACTTGGTGTATAGCTAAATACTGTATTTTTTTTTAAGTCTGGCTTGTTTCAGTCTAGAAGCCACATGGAAGACATAATATGCCATTGAATTTTTCTTTTATCGTGTTTGGAAATTTTAAAACACTTATAATATCAACATTTTAATCACCAAAATATTCTTTACCTACTGTTTACTTTCAACTCTTCATTGTAATTACCAGAGAATTATCTGCCAATTATAAAGTCTTTTTGAACATTTTTCAGAGGCATTTTTATTCTCTGTGCTGCTGTCTTCTTAGGATACAATTAATACATGTTGATCTTTGGACACATTTCTTTTCTCTGTTTCTTTTCCCATTTTTAATCCAGGTATTTTTGATATGTTCTGGGAAATTTTTTCTACGTCTTCTTTCAGTGTGTTTATCTTCCTCTTAGCTCTGGTTTTTGAAGTCATATGTTATGGTGTTTTTTGTACTTGCTTTTGTTTCATTTTAAATAATATTTTTCTTAATTCTTTGAGAATTTCACCCAATGAAGTTTTGTACTTATTTTATTTAGTTTCATGAAACAGGCAATACATTTTCTATAATCTATATTTCTTAGATGAAATATCTACCTGAATCATTTTGAGGATTGTTATAAGTGTCATTTCTTCTTGTACAAACAGTTATTTTTATCCCTTTTGTTTTTATTCTCTCCAGCCTAATATTCATTCACAAATAGGTATGGATTTGAAAATTTTTGCTAAACTGTCAGAAGTCAGCCTTGGAAGGAAGGGTAGAACCTGCCAAGACTGTAGAAAGCAATTTGTTTTCAGTTAGTAAAAGGAAGAGTTTAATATCTCAATGCTGGTTTTTAGTTCTAAAATTTTTGTATCTTTCATTCATTAGAATTACATCCACACTTCTTTGTCCTAAATGATGTTCTTTTCTAGAGAAAAACACAATTGTAATTGTGGGAACATTAGTAGTTGATGAAGGACAGCATCAGTTAATCGTATTGCTCTCCCTGTATTAACCAACCAATATTACCCACAGTAGCAGCCTGCATAATAATAGTAAGATCTCTCTTAGCTTTTTGTTTTAATTTTATTTCCTTCATTTATGTGGATATATGCTTGAGTATATTTCTGTGTGCTATGTAACTGAACTTACATATGATTGTGTGATACCTTGAGGGTTCTGGGAATTGAACCCTGGTCCTATATAAGAGAATTCAGTGCTATTAACTGATAAGTCATCTGTCCAGCCCTTACATCTGGCTTTTAGCAGTATATTGAGAACACATTTGGAGTTAATTTCCTGATTCTTTTTAATGTCTGCACAGTGTTCCATTCTGTAACTGTATCATGATTTAATTACTCCTTGCAGATTTTCGTTTCCTGGGTTATAATCTTGAATCACATTCTTATTAAATATTCATGAAATTGAATCTTAGAAATAAAATTACTGGATTATGATATGTGCATATGTGAAATTATTTTGTGCCTCCACCAAAAATATGGAAGAATATTAGAATATTTATCAGTTTGCAAGCTAATACCCAAATTGTGCTGTTTGGCTGACTGTTTTGACCTGTATTGCTTCTATTATAAATATTTTCTCTCATTTTCTTTCAAGTAGTATTTAACTTTTATTGTATTCTATCATTTATTATGCTATAGAGTCATACAAAGTCAAACTATTTTTTCTATGATAACTAATTTTCTTAATTTTATTTATTGAGCAAAATGTCTATTTTCCAGTAATTGAAAATGTCAGATTGATCATCTATAGGTTCTGATATATACTGGTATTTTTCTAAACTGTATTGCGGTGTGCTGACTTACTTGTCTGTTTTTGCATTTATTCTAGACTTAATTTTCACAACAACAAGGAAATGCATTTGAATATCTGACAGGCTGCATGGACTCTTGTTATTCTATCTCAATATTTTCATAACCTTTGTGCCTTTTCTATTTCAAGAAACAAAACCAAAATTATATCATGCTTCTGTTTTGAGTACTATTGGATTTATTTAAAGCTGGGAAGGAATTTTGTATTAATGCAGTTAACTCTTCTTATGGGGAAAAAATAGTATGTCCTTTTGCTATACTGTGTAGGTTTTCTTTTAAGAGATCTGATTGTTTTCTTGTCCATTTCATACTATCAATTCTTTTGTTTATGTAAAGTGAATCCTTTCCCGTGCTCTTGTACCTTTTGATTAATAAAGAACTGTTGGTTCCTATCTAAGAATTGATGAACAATTGGTATGCCCCTGTGGATTTTCCCTTTGTACTTCTATTTAATCACAGAGAGCCACTTTATATAACTAATTTATTGGCTGAGCATAATTTTATTTTGTAAAACCCATAAAAGTTACATGATATGAAAATGATAGTATCTTGTTTTCTTCTTTTCTGAAGTTTAATTACTTAGAGAAGTATTCCCAATAATGGGAACATAAACTAAACTCTCCAAACTACTGGAGACACCTGAACAATTCCTGTCTTCTAGTATTTATTAGGGACTCTTTGTACATGACTTTTTTATTTTTCTCTTTTCAGATCTACATATATGTGTATTCCTGTGTTAAAGTCAATTAGAGATATCTACCACATTTCTCTGAAGAACTAAAAATAATCTCACATCATCTGAGAACATACACTTGAACTAAATTCTTTTGCTAGGTGACATGGAGTTCAGTTTTCCCAAATGGTCCTCAGTATGATATCTACCACTTATTATTATTTTGCAGTTATTTTTTACTTTATGTTTACATCTTTAACCAGAGTACTCCAGGTAATGAGACTCGCTCAGATGATTTCTTTTGGAACACTTGATTTTCGTCAAGATCTCACCAAATGCTTTCTGCGGCCATGTGATGCTGTGACACTCATCTCATGTTCCAATCTTCTGTCTGGATCTGTGCTCTACTTGGCAACTCTTCTCTGTGGTAGCAGCAGTCTCAGCTACACTGGGGAGGGAAGGGGAGCTTTACATCTTCTTTGGCAGGAAGAAACATTTCCTGCATGGTGTCCAAAATGAAAATAAATTACCCACTGTGCAGAAACATGGAAGTTATGATATTCTTGATGAAATATCTATCATTAAGCAGTCTCCTGGCAGTCATGCTTTTGGGTGTTACTGTTTATAATACCATCAGGCTTATATTTCTATGATGTTTGGAATATTTTAGCAATTAGATAAAATGTATTTATTTTGTGAAATCTAACTTTATTTTACACCGTTTATTGCATTTTAGTATTTTGTGAATGTTGTGGGATTTTTTACAGTTTATTTTTTTCTATTTCTGTCATGTATGGTAGTGGTAGGGACACAGAATAGAAGTGACTTGGGCATCCATGTCAAGCAAGATGGCATAGCCATGATTCTCAAGTTATTTCTTCAAGATTGTTCCTTTTCACACTCAAATCAAAAATAATTGACATGCCCCTGTGCATTTACTTTTACAACAATAAGTCCTATTAAGTCAGACCATTAATGCACAATTCTTTGTCCTTCTCTTGAGGTGGTGTCAGCTGATTCTAAATCTCCTGTCTTCCCTTGCCCTTTGCCATGGCTAGTTATTTTGTTTTCTTGTAAGTGAGATTGCCCCATTCTCACAGCCCTTCTTTATTTACTTAACTCTTTAATTTGGTTGCTATTCACTTCCAGGTTCTTGCTATACTTTAACAAAGAAAACCCAAAGAAGCTGAAGGCTTTCAAAATACCAAGTAGGGCAGAAAAATTACCTCACTTGTTTTTACATGTGACACTTATGAACAATCATCAATTCAGTATTTGTTTTTCTGGCAGGAATATTCATTATTGACTCATTCTTTCTATTCCCTTCCTTGTAACCTTGAAAGCAGTGCACAGTGAATAGAAAATGAAATTTAAAACATAGAGAAGAGATTCAGGGTCATCAGAAGGTGGTATTATGGTTTCTCAAAATTAGCTTAGCATCTGTGATATTTGTTAGTCAAACAAACTTTAGGTATTAAATCAACAGTATATTGACAGTGGTTCAAAATTCAAATGCCGCCCAGGCCCTTCCTACTTCAGCAGCAATGTAAATAGGATCAGATTAAACATTCTTATTGCTGATGTTATCATGATTTTGATTTAGTTCCTACAAACAACTTTATTGCTTTTATCTTTACACTTCAAACTAATCACCTCCAGCTATCATCTCACCCTTCTTCTGGGTAAGAGTTACGCATTTGAGCATAGTATGAATTCAGGGTTTTACCTCATGTCACAGTTTATGCAACTGTTTTGTACACATAATCTCATTTGATTTTTACATCACCATGTGGTAGTCATAAAAGAATTTGTAGATCTATTTTCCAATGAAGCCTGGAGGGGCCGATGATTTCAGAAGTAGTCTAGAGAGGTGACACATATGGCTAATCATATGGGCACCCCGGGCCTCAGGTGCTGCATATGTCCTTTGTTCCCTTGTCTATTGTTGTTGGGTATTTTTTTTTTTAGTAAAAAAAATGGTGGAAGAAAAGTTTAGTTGTTACTGTATCCTTTGTTTTCCTTTTGAACTTTAATTGCAGTGCAAGTCAATGGTGATGTTCAGGAACATATGGAGTGGGTATGAACTTCAAATCCGCAAAGGGAAGGAATAAGGAGAGTGAGGAGAGGTGGCTGAATGAGCCGAATGTGATGCAAATTGCTGCGAGCATCAAAAATGCCGCTGTCCCCTCTTGCCAGTGCTATTTTAATAACCACTTCTATAGAGGACATTAATACTGTCAAGAAGAAGATAAAAGTAGGGCATATGTGGGTGCCTTCTGTTTCTAAAGCTAATATTCATAGCATATATGTGTGATTTGTGTATGTAATAAGAAGAAGACTGGCCACAGCTCTAAGATAACCTTCCTCTTGGAGCTGGAGAAATGGAGCAGGGTCAAGAGAACTTAATTGTTCTTGCAGAGGACCTGGGTTTGGTTCGCAGTTCCCACCTCATGCACCCCATAATTACTCCAGTTCTAGGGCTTAAGATGTCCTCTAGCATCTGAGGAGATCTGAAAGCACATGTTGTTCTGGTACACACAACACAACTTACACACACACACACACACACTTGAAAATATTAAACAAATGTGGTTTTAAACAGAACAAAAAAGCCTTCTTCATAGATGTCAGAAGCTAGAGCTATAGAGCTACTACCTTGGGAAGGACACAAGGGATGCAGCCACTCACTCTGATAGCGCTATAGATGCTACAGACTTGGGGATGGCATGGGCACTGTGCCTCCACGGTGAGCTCTTGCTCTGTAGCTTCATTGTTGATGCTAGGCTACTTTATTGCTGATTCTCTCCATTTACTCTTGTCAGTGTAAATGTTATGAACTTTAGATAAAGAAGAAACACGATTCATGTCAGGTATAATTCTTACTTTGAATTGTGGCTGTTTAAATTGAATCAAAGAACTAAAATGCAGGGATTTCCTGGAGGTATGTTAAACTTTTTAGTATCTTATGCTTTAGTTTGTGATGATCCTAAAAGAATATTCTGGAATTGAAATGTAACTAATCTATGACTTTAGTAGTGGCATCTAACTTTGAGTGAATTATACTTATGCTAGTTAGACATTAGTATAATGCAGGGACTTCTCTTCCCTGTGATGTTCTGGCTTCCACGTCTGGCTTTTTGGCACCGTCTCCCATGGCCAGGACCCAAAGTCTTGGGAGGAAGGGAGAAGATGCTCTCTGTTCTCAACATGCCTACCCTTTGTACCTGAAACTCACAAGCATGCCAGCAGATGTATTGAACTGATCAAAGGCAGAGGGCTAATGAGCATAGCAATCCTTCTTTAAATGGACCGGGCCCAATTGAACACACATATGTCTACAAGCACTTTCTAGATCTGGCTTAAAGCTAATGGGAACGACAATTGTTTGCTTCGGCAGAGGCACATGCTTCTAATCCATTGTGATGGAGGAACATATGGTTTTGCTCACACCTAAGTATTTTTCTGAGAAGGCCGTCATGACCCCAAAGGGAAGGTTGCCTCTGCATCTCCACTTGAATTCTTAGTCTTTTATCATTTTAGGAGGTGGCATAAGGACTAAGGTGCGCTTGCACCTGCCCTGAGAGTCTTGGCACTACCTGCAGGTAATATGGATTTGCCCAACACTCGTGCCTTATTGGGACAGTTGATTACTAACAGTGCTAGTTATTTCAGATCTAACCATCTTCTGCTGTTGGCGGGAAGTCACTACTTTACTGGTGAGTAGAAAAAAACCCTACCAGCAAAAAGGTGTCCTTTTTAAAGGAACAAAGCATGCTTGGATTAAAGGCTGTGATATAAAAAACTCACAAACTAAATACCAGTGAAACAACCCAATAGAAATGAATTGTGGAACCAAAAGGAAAGTCCCTTATGAGGAAAGACAGATGGCAAGCAAGCCCTTGAAACAGTGCTCAGTATCCCTCGACATCGGGGAAATGCAGAGTAAAGTGTGCTGAAGATGTCTCGTTCCAGTCTGCATGGCCATCTTCAGGACCACAAACAAACAGCAACAAGCGCTGGCAGGAGTGCAGGGAAGGAAAATTTTATTCTTCTTGATAGCTGTGTAAATAGTGCAGCCAATCTGGAAATCTATGCATAGATTCCACAGGACATATGAGAAATATATCCACATATGACACAACTGTACCACTCCTTGACATGCACCCCAAAGACTTTATCTCTTACTGCAGAACTCCTTGCATAGCCACATTCATTACTGCCCTATACACAAACACCTAGGAAATGATCTCCTAGATGTTCATTGACTGATGGATAAACGATGCAAATGTGGCACATATACACGAAGGAATATTGCTCTGATGTAAAGAAAATTGGAACCACAAGATCTGCAGCTAAGTGGATGGATTTGGAAAAAATTATACCTAATGAGGTAACTCAGGCCCCAAGGGACAAATGTTGCATGCTCCCTCGTGTGAGGATCTAGCTTCAAGTTTCTGTGTTGTTTAACATGGAGTACATGTGGAAGCTTAGAAATTGAAAACAGGCCTATGCCAAGGGTATGTACTTATGAGGGAGGCAGGACAGCAGGGTGAAATGAAAGTAGAGCAGAGAAGTACTGGGCCCAGGAGGGTTCGAGTGGGTAGTAAAGAGATGGAAATGAGGAGATGAAAGGTAAGGGGATGATTTATGCACAATGAACTACACACTAGGAAGCTACTTGGGAAACTGCTATTTTGCAATCCGAATAAAAATATAAAAGGGAACAGTAGAACATATGTGATACAAAAGAGCAATGGAAAAATACTAAGAGCAAAAGGCTCAAGCAGGAACTGAGAAAGAGGATGGGGAAAAGGAGGCCTAAAGTATGGGTTAACCAAAACCAGGATGTGCAATGAGGTCATCTGAAACCCTGTAAGCGAACTAAAAATAAAAAAAATTTAAAGGAATTTGAACAGAAACATCTAACTTTAGTGAACAGTTTTGTTTTAAGATAACATGAGTTATTAAATATTTCAGTGCTAAGCACTGGTTTTCTCCCTACAAAAGTTTGGTCACAGAGGCCCCTGTGACACCCAAAACAATACAGGCTATTCCTGTTGTTCTTGGTTGTCCACCATAACTCAATAATAAGTCTAATACTGAATACACCACACTCTTTGGTTGCAGAATAAGAAATCAAACTTGATATAATCAGGAAAATCTGGCCAGCTAGCTTTCATAGTACTGGAAGGTGCTATGTAGGCTTCTGTGGGTGAAAAAGAATCAGTGGTCTTACCATGTCCTGGATGCTACATAATGTAATGTGGACCCACTACTGCTATAGTCACAGGACTTTATACGGTAACCAACCACTCTCTTGATGAGAATTAAGGCCTGATCCACAGGAGGGAGTTCATACCTAATACTGTTCACGTAGTCAAAAACAGTGACTAGAGAAATCATAGGTCCTAGGGATGATCATATCAATGTTTTTCTAAATGGTCATGTGGTCAAATTGTCTTCTGAATATTCCTGCTTGAATTCATAAATTTGTGTTTCTTTCAACTTGGTCAGAGAAGCTTCTTATTGCAGTGATAAATGCATGGTTGTTCAATCTGACAAAATGAAGTGATCATGAAGGCTCAGTAACAAGTAGACATCCAAATCCACTCTACCCCAGCTCAGGGAACATCACAGAAGAAGGGAAATGCTGTTCTTTGGACTTGACCTGCTGTTGCACACATGAACTCGCAGTTAAAATAAAGCTAACCAAGTTTAGACATAGAATGGGGAAGTCCTGAGGCTTCACTCTAACTGAAGAACTATTGGCTGTTGGTGACTGCTGGGAAAAGTAGGGTCACTTTTCATTAGGAGTGTGGCCAGTGGTAGGGATAATCCCAAACCTATATGCTAATTGTAATTGTGAGTTAAAAATAAAACTAACCAAGGAGGGCATGAAGTCTGGATGTGTTATATGGGGTACTGGAAGGGAATTGAAGGTAGGACCTGAGGGAGAGTTATGATCAAAGTCTCTGTAGAAATGTATAAACTTTTCAAAGAAGAAATAAAAAATAAAGCATTGAAAAGCTCTCAGACATGGAAGTATTTGCAGGGCACTGAACACATCAAGCAGACAGGACAGTTGTGAAGGTGACACCATCCTATTGAACTATACCAGGGATGGCCACAGAAGGACATTATGAATAATAACCAATTCATTGTGGCAGAAACTCAAGTATAATGCAGGCATATAGATGAGTGATTTCATGAGTCCGTCCCATGCTTATCAACAACTCCTAGGTCCTCTGTGGTCAGGGTTAATGCTGTGTTTCAAGTTCTCCTGGCTAGAGGCCATGAAAAATCCTCCCTCCCTGTCCTTTCTGGAGTCAGGATACACCTGAATGACCTGCATTTCCTCCTTTGGTCACAAACAAAGCCTCTAAAAACAGGTTGTCAGGAGGTGAATGACGCCTCCTCCAGTGTTTGTTTTGCTTGAGGAAACAACCAAAAGCCCCTGGTGAGGAGGTGAAGATCTATTATCCATGAAGGGTCCAAGTTTCAGCTTCTTGCTCAGCACTCCTGCAATTTGCCTTCATTTTTTCAAGATGCAAATAGCACTCACTGACTTCACCGACCTTCTGTTGCTCTTGTCATTCCTGCAGCCATGTTGAGAAAATGGCATCTGCACAAAAGGTCAAATATTTGTCATGTAATGAACTATATTTCCTTTGCTCAGAATTATTTCAAACTATGCTGTACAAAGTTGGGTTACCAAATCTCCACAGTCCAATTTGAGGGACTCATAATGAATGGACCCACTGCATGGAAACTTTGAATTGATTTCCTGAGGTGACATGTTATTGAAATTTTCCAGGTTTGTTTACCTTGTTGTATTTCTGGACCTCCAACATTTTTGAAGATTTTATAGGGTACGGCAAAGCATTCATTCAAAAAAAAAAGGAAAAAATAAAACTACAGCATCTTAGGGATATTTGTGAATCTAAAGAAAAATTTTAAGTATTCAGAATTATCTCCCCATTTATTGGTAGAAAAAATTATAGATATTTGTTATTTTGGTCCATTTAATGTTTATTATAACAAAATATCTGTGGCTGGGGTACATTTTGAAGAAAAGAACTATGTTGCTATTATGAAGACTGGGAATTACTAGCATAATAGTCTAGGAAGGATCCCTGGCTGAATGAAAACAGGATACAGAAATGGAGAGGATTGGCCTCACTGTAGATAGCTAAGCACATTGTATGGATAGCTTTATTTTTAACTACTAAATCTTTTTAAAATTTTTTAAACAATCTTTCCTTGTTTTACATACTAATTTCAGTTTCCACTCCCTCCCCTCCTGCTGCTCCTTCCACCTCTCCCAACCCACCTCCTGTCCACTCCTTAGAATGGTAAGGCTTCCCATGGGGAGTCAACAAAGTCTAGCACATCACTTTGAGGCAGGACCAAGGCCCTCCTCACCATATCTATGTTGAGGTATGTATTCCTCCAAATAGGATGGGGCACTAAAAAGCTAGTTCAAGAAGTAAAGATAAATCCTAGTTCCACTGCCAGTAGCCCCAACGACTGCCCCAGATATACCACATTCAGAGGGCATAGTTTTGTCCAATGCTGGTTTCCCCGCTGTGAGGTCAGAGTCAGTGAGCTCCCATTAGCTCAGGTAAGATGCCTCAGTGGGTATCCCCATCATCATCTTGGCCACTTTGTTCATATTATTACTCCTCCCTCTCTTTGTCTGGGCTTTGGGAGCTCTGGGGTGCAGAGATTCAGGGCTTCGCTGGCTGTGGATCTCTGCATCTGCTTTCATCAGTTGCTGGATGAAGGTTCTATAATGACAATTAAGATAGTCATCAATCCGATTACAGGGGACAGTGTAGCGCATGCACTACTGGATGGTATGCGAGCTGGGAAAGGGGCTGGAGATTTAAACGCATATACACACACAGACAGAGACACAGGTCATCCTTGAAACAAGAATGCCAACTTTATTACGTACCAGGGAAGCTTATATAGGGATCCTTAACTTATAGCCATGCCCCAGCTCTTGGGATTTTCAGCAGTAAAACCCACCAGAAACCATTCCCCTGCCAGCAGGAACTCGTGAGGGTCTGGAGCTCAGAGCAGCTGCAGGCACAGGAAAACAAGTTGTTTACTCCTTTCACTCCGGCAGGCAAAGAAAGTCAAGGGGCCAGGGGTCTGCAGCCCCCAACAGGAGAGCATTTGGGGAATCACTCTTGGAGATATACCCAAAGGATGCTCAATCATATCACAAAGACATTTGCTCAACTATGTTCATAGCAGCATAATTTGTAATATCCAAAACCTGGAGACAACTGACTCTTAGGACAGCTAACTTTTTTTTTTTCAGTTCCTTCTAAGGGTAATGCTTCTAAACTCTATTCATTTCCATTAACTCACTTCTTTAAAATGATCTATTTTTATGTTTTGACAATTACATACATGTATACAATGATTTTAGTCCCTCTCATCCCCTCTTGCCCTCCTTTCTTCAAATTTCTTCCTACTTTCATGACTTTCTGTATGTGTGACCTACTGAATTTAAACGAGGTTTCCTGAATGATCATGCGTGTGAGGTTATTTACTGGATCATCGGCAGCTCTTTTGAGGTTACAGCACTAAAGTAAATGATATCATTTATCTCAGCTATGATTAACTATCCACAGTCCCTTAGGTAGGAGTGCAACCTCACAAACTTTCTACTTCATAATGAAATGCTGACTTGCCCAATCTTGTTTAGGTAGGTAACGATACAGTGAATTCATGAGTACATTGGATGGCTTGTGCTCAAAAGACCCTGCTTTGGAACATCCCCTGTCCCTCCATCTGTGTCTCTTCGACCCCTTCTGTCCCTCTTTCTGTAATGTTCCTTGAGATTTTGGAGCATGTAGTAATGAATACATGTTCCTGTTAGAGTTATGCATTCCAACCATTTATATTCTGCACTTTGTCAAGTTGTGGGTCTCTGTATCAATTACAATCCACTGAAAAGTAATCTTCTCTGATGAAGGATGAGATCCGTACTAATCAATGGGTAGAAAGACAAGTAGTTAGAAGGGAGCTTGATACTTTGTCTATTTAACAGAACAAAGCAGTTGATTCTTCCCCCAGGCTTTCCTAGCCATGGCTTCTTAGCCAGGTTCACAGTACCAAGCATGAGTTCCATCCTGTATAACACAACGTAATGGGTTACTTCAGTAACATTCATGCTGTTATCATATCAATAGACCAGCCCTGTTACACATTAGTATTATAGCTCATAGGGTTCATAACTAGATGAGACTGCTGATTTTTTTCTATAGTACTTTTTTTGGCTTCTGGGAGGAGCATTTTCCCCTGTATACAATACCACTATTCAAACTCTTTTGTTACAATTATATATATATTTGATTAGCTTATAAAGTAGGAAGTTTTTATATTGTTTTCCAAACATCCTTGATGTTAGTTATTACTCCCTTAAAACCCCTCTGTTTTCCCCTCTCCCACTTAAAGATTCCCCTCCCATTACTCCCTTTCCCCAATTTATACCCTCTGTGTTCCACTAGTTCCTCCCCCTTAGCTCCCTCCCCATGGTCCTTTGTAGTTCTCTGGCTTCTACAGGTGCTTCAAATCAAACAGACCAATACTGGAGTCAAAGATAGGCTCCATCTATGAGAGAAACTATTTGACAGTAGTTTGTCTGTTTCTGGGTTAACCTCACTCTGTACAATTTTCCCAGTTCTTTAACTTTCCTGCAAGTTTCATTTTTTTTAGCCAGATGTATGAAATTCCATTGTGTTTATGTACCCCATTTTGATTTTGTTTATCAGTTGGTTGACACTGAGATTTTTTTAATTTCCTAGATATTGTGAATATAGCAATCTCTCTGGAGTAGGGTATCTAGTCCTTCGGGTATATGCCCCAGAGTGGCATCCTGAGATTTAGAATAGGTCTATATCTAGCCTTTCAAAGGAATCTCCAAACTGATTTTTATAGTGGCTGTATGAGTTTTCACTCCCACTAATAGAAAATCAGTCTTCATCTTCCCCACATCCTCACCAGTATTTGTTGTCTTTTGTTTTCTTTCTTTTAAATATAATTTTTAAAAATTCATTACACAATTTTATAACTTCCTCTTTCTTGTTCCTCCTTCCAAGTCCTTTCATGTACCTCCCTTCTCTGTTTTAAATTCGTGGTTCCTTTTTATTTGTTATTACACATGCACATACACATATTAGATAGTTAGATAGATAGATAAATAGGTAGATAGATATTTCTAATAATATATATTCCTAAACATAGAAATACAACCTGCATGGTCCAAATAATATTATTTTTATGTTTATATTTTAATAATTGACTATTTTGTATTGGCTAACCAATGGCTTGATCTTAGCCAGTCTGACTGAGATAAGATGACGTCTCAAAGTAATTTTTATTTTAATTTTCGTGATGGTGAAGAATGTTATACACTTTACTATTTCATTTTATGTGTATGAGTGTTTTGTTAGCATGTATATACATGCACCAAGTGCAGGTAGTAATCTGCAGAAATCAGAAGATGCCATCATAGTCCCTGAAGCTATAGTTATAAATAGTTCCTAGGGTCCTGTGAATCAAACCTGTGTCCTCTGGAGGAGAAACCAATGCTCTTACCTGCTGATCATTTCTTCAGGCCTGAGGTCCATTTTTATTAATTGGCTTATTTTCTTGAATTTTAGTTTCTGAGTTCTTTAAATATTCTAGGTCCTAATTTTTTGTCAAGTATATAGCTATCAAAAACTTTATCCCATTCTGTTGGCAGCCTCTTCACTCAATTGGCAGTTTCCTCTCCAGTACAGAAATTGTAAAACGTCATAAAGTACCTCTTGTTGACTGTTTAGCTTCACCTTTTAAGGCTTTGCAATAGTTCAGTATTGAAGAGCCAGCTCCCATTCTAGGGATGTTGGGAAAATGATTCAAACCCAAACCATACAATCTTTTTCAGGGAAATACACAATGATTTCAAATAATTTTAAAGTATTGTTGTATGCACATTGATAATAACAGTTTAGATTCATTGAGCATTTCTTATGTACATTTAATATTCACCATCTCATTAATGCATTATATGAGACTGTTGCTCAACCTTGTCTTAATTCCTCCTGTTATTGAGCTATGGATCACTTCACACTTATTGTCTTTGCTGGTCTATTGATTCTACCTCTAGGAAACAAGTCTTACAGTGTGTTTGGCCACACACTCAAGGTCAGCTTGCTAGCTTTGGTCGCTAACATCATTCATCTATCCTGCCATAAGCCAGATATGAGACTGGTTTAGAAAATGTAGAGATGTATGTAACTTACTGGGCTGTTTTCTGTTACATTTGTTTATGCGATTGTTGTTAATGTCTTCCCTTACTTAGATCCGCAATAACAGAAACCATCACTGTGTGCTCAGATAAACACTCCTATATCTGGCTCATGAAAATAGATAGTAAATAGATCATAAAGAAATGGAATGACTTAAGTGTTACCAGAAGGTTAATGCAGAAACTCTACCCAGAGTTTTGCTTCCCATGGTTTTAGTTGCCAGTAATTAATCATGATTCTGAAATATTAAATGGAAAATCTCATACACAAGCAATTGGTGAATTTTGTTGCACATTGTTCTGAGTATATACTTATTAATTTCATATATTGATACCTGAGAGAAACCATATTCACCTAACTACTACAGATTATGTGTTTTGCTTTATTATTAATCACTACTCATCTTTCTTTATGTAAATGAAACTTTATTGTATTTCTATATAGGGAAAATCACAATATGTACAGGGTTTGGTTTTGTGTACATCTTTAGACTATCATTATACAGCTTGGAATCTACTCTTCCAGAAAAGATATGGATCTGATTTAAAAGTTCAGGTATTTTAAAATTAATGCTGCTAAATCCATGCCTGTATTTTAGTATATGATGCAGATCTCTTTAAAGCTTAAACACAGGTAATTTTTGTAAGAAATATACAAAGTATATTTTGTGTATATTTTATATTGGTGACAACCCATAAAAACTCTTATACCTAAAAGTTTAGCATGGAGGTCATTATGAAACTGTAGATGTACTTTTCTAGGAAGAGATCTACTAATCATTTATTGTTCCCCCATCTGCCTCTGCTTATCACATTATCTAAATCTACAGGGTGGAAAAATACCATGTGGTCATAAGACAAAATAATGTCCAATAAAGCTGAAATTTCAAGGAGTTGAATAGCAATTCCCTGTCACAGCAAGAGAAGATGTAAGGTCTGGGCTGCTGGCGGTGAATACACTGCCTCCAGAGAGAGGGTCGCATAGCTGCAGAGGTTCATTGGTAGTTTTGCTTCCAAAGGGTATTTGAAGGAGATGCACAGAAAGGATAACATTTGGTAGTGTTCTGGCATAGCCACTGTGAAGAACTATGTTGCCCCAAGGCATTCTCTGGGATTTCTGAAGGAATCTGCCATTCACACATAAGGAAAGGAGAGGAGTTTTTGAAAACTGCTTATTTTTCTCAAATTATCAATGGTGATCCAATCTCTTATTAATGTACCTCAAGTGACTCCAAAATTCATTGTTAGAACAAAGTAATATGATTAGAAGATACACATTCCCTTCAATTTACTGTTTATTAGTTGATTAAATTTTAATATGTGATCATTTAGAACCTAAGAAAAAATAACAAGGGTATTTAAAAATAATCTCCACATTAATTCCATAGCTATTATTTTAGTGAATGTTTGTGGAGATGATATACATTTTAATATTCACTTATATGTGTACTATGTAACAAAAAATGGGAGGTTCACTCTTCTGTGGAACATGGAATCTCACTTCCCTTTTATTCCATATGAAGTGCAGCGCTTAATTTCTGAATAGAAAGCTTTTTGTCTTTCACTGGGTGGGTAGAATTTTCATTGGTTCGAATTATACCCAATGATCATGGGGAAAGCTTGCTTAATGCCAAACTTTTTAGGTACTCCTAGCCTACTTTTTGGCAAAAGAGCTCATGTCCCCATTAGGTGACTTAATGAACATTTATGAAATTGTTGTAATTCACTTTCACTGTTATTTTGCAACCACAAGATTCTCCTTTATTCAAAAACATATGCTTACCAAGCACAGAAAAAGAGACAGGGTTCCAGCAAGGTTGCACTGGAAAGATTTTTGGCTCAGCTACAAAAATGCTGCATTCTCTTTAGAGAAATGATGTAGCCCATATTTCGACAAATATATAACTACTTTGTTGGCCAGCCTATTTGTGACAAACCTTTCTTCCTTTAGCCTTGAGAAAATAAAAGAAAAATGTCTATAATAATTTAAAGGTACAACTCATCATCAAATTTAATTTAAATGACATAGTTAATATTACATAATTAGCAGTTTTCCTGGGATGTTATAATAAGGTAACACAGACTACATGCCCCAAGTAACAGAAATGTACTTTTACACTCCTGTAGACTAAATGTTAGAGATCTTAGTATGCTTTAGAGATGGATTTTTTTTTTTCAGATCATCCTGTGGTCTTCCCTCCTTATCTGTGTTCTAATTTCTTTTTTTTTTTAATAAGGAGTCGTTAATCCTAATGGGCTGGATTAGGACCCACCAGTGCACTTCTTATAGTTTTTTATTTAGGGACCCAAATTCTACAGTCACATTCTGAGGTTTTGGAGGTGAAGAATGCAACATAGGACTTTAGGGAAAACTATTCAACTGATAAGCTATCTTGTAAATGGATTTTCTGCTGTTGAAATGTTGGATTTTGGTTTCAAAGTCCAGATATCCCGCACATCACAGCTTCCTGTTCCATTAATTCTTGTCTTCGCTGCTTTCATTGCACCTCATTAAGCGATTTCATTTGCTACCATCCGAAGGTACTGCTGGTAGCTAGAAAGATTTCAGGGCATTAAAGCCCTTTGTCTCTTGAGTAGACCAAGTGGATGACTATAAGGAAAGAGAAGTGGTAGTCTGCAAGTGAAATTCCCGGAAGGAGAATTATGGTGGTGTGTGCTCAGTCTGAAACGTACATTTATTAAATGAGTATGAATTGTTTGAAATCCTCAACTAATGAGCTCTAGCTAAAGAGGGCAACAAAATCACAGTGCTCATCTAGTCATCTTATTTGTTCATTTCTCTAGCCGTTTCGCTGGACAGGCTTTATTTTTTTTTTATCATTTTCAACATAAAGAATTGAAGCTCAGAGAGTTTGTGTGACTTTCTCAAGTGGTGGGACTGGGACTGCAAACTGCTTCTTTTGTTTCGGAGTACAGTGATCTTTGCTTGCATTAGCTCTCTCTTCATTCGGTGAGCCCGCAGGATGCCACTTACAGTTCTATAGGTAACACGTAGATGCACCACAGGATATACTCTCAAAGCACTTCCTTTATAAAAGATCAAACAAAGGTACTCCTCACCCTCGTCACTCTCTTCCCACTGAAGCCCCAGGGCACTCAGACAGATGTGCACATCTGCACTCACGGAGTCCTACCTAGTGTCACGTTTCTGTACACTTTCGGCAAGTGAGACTTGGATGTACTTAGTAATGAGTTGATGTACAGGGTTACTACACCGTTGACAAGACAACACCCACTCTGTTGTAGATGTCTGCTGATGCACCTAGATTTTACACCTTCTCTCAGTGGATTCTAATGTCATATATAAAATTGAGGAAAATAATTCTCGGTTGTCGCTGTATCAGTGCCTTTCTTTAGAATAGTGTGGAGCAGATTCTGTGGATAAAATATTTAAAATATAAAGTAAAAACATAAACTGTAAGAGTATACTGGGTGAAATGAAAAATAATTCATGAATCTTTTTCTCTTAATTTTGGGGAACTTACACAGTACATTCAGATGAAAAGCCTTCTTTGTTGGATGGCAGTTTAAAAAATGGTTAAGAAACCACTTTTGTAAACTTAATCCTGAGGAGTGGAATATAATTCAATAAAAGGACAGTAGCCTAGCATGTTCAAAGCCCAGGTCCAATCCTCAGTGTCACCAAAAGATGGGAAAATCTATACTATTTTACTTCATTGAAATTTCTCTTGATAAAATGATACAAGTCCTGTATCCTCAAGATAAAAGCATAAAATTCTAGACCTATGTTTTGGCAAAAGTTTGAAAAGGTGTCAACCACATATGACTATCATCTATGAAGCTCACATTAAGCACACTTGGCCCAGCTAAATATCGTAGCTTGCCTTGAAAGAGAAGAAATAGCTCAAGAGATTCCCTCTTGCCTCCTTCCCCATTCGTTAACTAAATTAGCTGCAATGTCTCTAGCATTTTTCTGTCTAAGAAACAACAAAGGAAGAGAAGAAAATTCAGCCTCATTGGGTTAACATATTTTAGCAATAAAATAAAGCTAGGCATGCAAGGCTTTTTATACTATAGTGGTGTAACTCTGTGTAGTTTACTTTCAAAAGGTGAGAAAGGCAATACGCAACTAAACAACAAGGGAACACCATGACAGTTGTCAGTAGAGTTCTTGCTTATAATAATCAAAACTGAAATGGAGAAGGACGAACTAGAAAGGAGGCTGTGTAGTTTGATTATGGCCATTGATTTTGTTTCGATATTAGGGAAAACCTCTGTTTTCTTCAATGAATTGTTATACTAATATCTGTGGTCATACGTCCTCTACTTCATTGAACCTGTGTTTTACAGCATTGCAGTAATTTCATGAATAGCTATTGATTTGTAATTTTGTTTAATATTTCCAGGGTTTATTGAGGAAACAAGTGCGGGTAAGTCTCAAGGCACTGGCATCAAACTGCCTGCATGTAAATCTTTGCTTTCTCCATCACGGGCACTGACCATGTAGGCAACATGTTCGATTGGTTTGATGCTCAATGTCTTCAGCTTTGTGTCTCGACTGAATAAAATAGTAAAATCACCTACATGATTGGGATGTTTTGTGAATTAAACAGATTTAGTCATGCAAGCACCTCATATACTACACTTTCTGAAGTCCACCTCAGATGGGTAGCATTAAAATTCATTTACTATGAAAACGGCAATTATCTGCATCAGATCTAAAGGCAATGCTCAAACAGTACTGCTCCATTCTTCAGCTTCAACAGCTTAGGTCACACTGTGGTAATTAGCTGGAAGAGTTGAGGAATGGCCCCATAGCTGCCCCTCAAAGGTGTCATCTCCGTAGTATGATTGGATGGCTAGAGTTGACCATCACCTCTACAAGACCTATTCACCAAGTCCTATCCAGGAAGGCAGGAGACTCCAGGATCCAGAAGAGCACTCTAAGAAGCAGAAGCATATATGGATAGCTTCTTGGGAGCTTATCCAGAAATTAACGTAGAAACACTTGAACTATATTTGGTCAGTCAAGGCAGTCAAAATCCACCCTGACTCAGGAAGGAGCAACAGGCTCTACAGCATGCAAAAAATAGCAAACAATTCATATTCATCTTCAATTGGACACATCTTCCACAATATCTAATAATGACTAGAGCTTTCTAATTTATAATTATGGTATCTTTATTTGTCCTTTAAAATCTTGTTATAGAATTGTTTCACTTTGTCATGCCATACTAAATTTTAGTCTAGCCTTTCTTTTATTTAACTTTAAAAATATGGGGTGGGGTATTATGCATGTAAGTGAAAGTGCCCAGAGAGGCCCAAAGAGGGTGCCAGATCTCCTAGGGCTGGAGTTACAGGTGGTTGTGGGCCACCCAACATGGGTCTGGGAGCTGAACTGGGGTCTTCTGCAAAAGCAGCAAGCACTCTTAACACTAGAACCATCTTTCCAAACCCTTTATCCAACTTTTCAATAGCTCTCACCAGTAGGTGTCAGTTGAGATTTAAAGGCATGCACACAATTCTAAATCCTTTGATAGCAACAGGTTTTTATTTGTGCCACAAGTTCCACAAACCTAGGTTTCAGTTTCTTCACTTGCAGCTCATAACCATATTGATACTACTTCACAGCTGTGTGAGCTTCCTCCCATGAGAACAAGGACAAACAAAACTGGTCACATGCGAATACATTACTATTCGAGGTAGAGAAGACATTTTCCCTGAACCATGTACTTCTTGACTGAAGAGAAATTTGTTGCTTCTTCCCCACCCCCATACTAGCAAAAGTCTAATTAAAAGAGCCAGGCGAAACTAAAGTGTGCTATTTCAAATTTTAAAATGTCTTGTCAAAGACCGATATTGGTGTAATAGTAATCTAAGAAGACATTTTCTGTAACCGCTTAGAACCCAAAGTAAACAATTTAATGGGGTCCCATGCTTATATGCTCATTTGGCTGTAATTTTAAACTATTGTTTTGGCTGTATTTTTAATCTACTGGTTTGGATGTATTTTTAATCTACTTGTTTGACTGTATTTTTTTATTTGTTGGTTTGGCTGTAGTTTTTATCTGCTGGTTTGGCTGTCTAAATGAGTAATTATTGTCTTCAGACATGTCTATGTAATTTTTTAAAATTAATTTTCTCAAGTATTTTGTACTCTCCCAGGATACACAAATCCTGGTTTTGGTTTCTGAAAGTCAAGGTTATTTAAAGGTGAGTCCCTGTAAAAGCAAGCACTCTCGTGACTGGGTCATCTAGTTCCCTGGGTCTCTTAAGGCTTTTGAGGTGGACAGAAGGAGAAGCAAACTGATAAGCCGGATTGTGTTTTGAGACAAGGGACGCCTGAAAATGGAGGAATTTTGACCATGAAAATGTAGTGTAGTGGTATTTATTTGGAGGGAAATAATGCATGCTTTCACTCATTCCTTTGTGTGGAGCTAAGATGCTTGTCCATTTTGTAAAAACGAAAGTGAAAGCAAAATACATTATTGTGAAACAATTTCCCTACCCTTTCCCCACGCCTCACCCACCTAGCAAGCTATATATCTATCAGTTGAGGGGATTCTGTTGTGAGGCCACACTCTCCCAAGCTTCCCACAGTGACTACTCCCTCCTCCCAAGCCTGTTTTACTTTGTATAGCAAGGGCAGTTCAGAAAGGGGTCTTTGCTAGTAGACTACTGATTCAATAAAAGAACTGCTGTTCAGCTGTGGTGACAGGAAGCCTGTTTATACCATTGAGAATAATCAACATATTTAGGCTGTGGATGGTAAAAAAAAAATGTGAACATGAAACCACCTGCTTTTTCTTGTGACATTGCTTTTAATTGCTCAGGCAAAGGGCTTGGTGGAAATTCACAGATTTGTATGCCTTAAATACCTTTCTTTCTTTGGAGAAGAAAAATTGCCTTCTCCAAAATGGGAAGTTGATGTTCCCTGGAGACCACCTGCCTTCTCATATGCAACATTGTTTCCAGCATCTAACTGTGACTCTCCCAGACTGTCTGAAGCCAAGTTTGGGGAAAAGGCCACTAATTAGGAGCTAGTAGGCCTGGCTTTGACACTTCTGTTCGTCAGTGCTTGCTGACATAGGACTAATCACTTACCTTTTCTAAGGGTCATTTTCAGCTGTCATTTAAAGCAAGTATATGGAAATACATGGTAATGTTCATCCTCTTCAATTCAGACAGGCAATGAAAGCTATATAAGTTTCAAGCTTAAAATATTACTTTTCAATATAAATTTCGGAAGGGCAGCATCATGAGAAAGACTTCAAATCCCTTCACCTTTAACTAATGAGTTAATTCCATAGTGCTCAGCTATCTTGATGACACACTCTGAGACGCTTTCATGGGGTGTGAATATGGAAAATGTTGAGCTGGTTTCCTAGTCTCAGGCACCTTTAACCAACACAGCAGCATTTCCAATCAGACTGATGTTCACAGTTCTATTTCTGGCATTAAACTGCTTGGCCACAGGGTCTGTACAATTTCTGCTTTTTCTCAACACAGCACTTTGCTAGTACATGTAAACTCTGTGTTAATTATTTTTGGCTGTTATCTGAGAAAGACGAAAAGCTCACATTTGCTAAATAAAGAATGACAGAGTGGATTTAGAAGTGCTCTCTCTACAAAGTGATTTCCACTGTGGAGCTAATGCAGGCTTCCTCTATTTGCTTCTCTGTACCGCTCACAGATATCGATTCATCATTTTTCTTTATTAGCTAATGTCTTCTTGGGAGTTTAATGTGTTTGACTTTCCTTCTGGCTCTGGAGAGTGTGATGCTATAAACTTGACACTGTCAGCAAAAGGATTCCAGAGATAATTTCTTCTAGTACAAAATAAATAGTAGAAGGCGATGTTTTTCCTTCCTGTCCTTTCCAAGCGTGTGCTGTATGTACATGAGCACGCTAACGCAGAAGACACTGCTGCTGTCATCCCTCCCACCGTGGCCCCATGGGAGTTTCCTGTGTCTTTCAAGAAGGGACAAGAGGCCTGTTCTCAGCCCTGTACTGTAGCCAGAGATCTTCCCGTGTTATGTGGAGGAAGAACTCTGGTTAAGGTCTTCCCCTCTAACACCTATGCGTGTAAAAACTTCTAGGTGACAATGAAAGAACTGACCTGATTTCTTGTGTTCCACTTGGCAAGTATCATTTTATCAGTGAGAACTCAATAGATGAAGAAATTTAGTTTGGGTATAAAAATGGAAATTCCCAAACTAGAAAGTAAGAGCATGCCCAGTTGTTACACCCCCCCCCACACACACACCCACACACACACATATCTGTTTCCTAAGGAACCCCTGGGAGCGGAATATCCTCCCATCAAGTCTGATCCAGTCCACTAGTACCAAGTATACTCACCTAACAGGCCTATGACCATTGTCCTGAACTTTTATGGTGTAAATCCAAAATGAAAACCAAATTACATGTTCCCAATTGATCATCACTTTATATACTTGTCATTGTGGGAGGAGCCTTTGTGTTAATGTCAGAAGGGAAACTCAAAGCTGAACACATGCTCCTATTGTCATTTCTTTGAATTTTAGGTATAATTTGTTGACTTTTCACTGTAGAAGAGAGGAATCTTGTTCCTTGAGACATTTAACATCCTTACCACAGAGATACCCATTGCTAGTCACCATACCACTCAATATATGGTCCTTCTCATACAACACATTTCCTGTGCCTAAGTCATCTACAATTTTGGATAAGGTTGCAGTTAATGTTTATGTTAGAAATTTGCTGGTGTTACTTAAATACAACTGTTCATTAGCCAAAATAGGCTGGTCCATATATACAATACCAGAATCATTGTAGATTTGCCTCATGCTAACTTTGTTCCACATTTAGGAGTAACTCTGCAGACATGCATGGCCTCAGCAGTTTAGAATGTTCCCGTATGTGGCTGTCCCAGCATACTGATTATCCCCAAAGGCAAAGAAAATAGAGGAATGAAGGAGAAAACCCAGGATCTTACCACTGTATCATACTAGAGGTGATTATTTATCATTCTGTTCACACATATTTGGATTACAGTGGTCACATTGTCTTCACATGTTTTAAGAATGGGCTATGTAATTCCCATACATAAAAAAGATTGGTAGTGATATCTGCCTTGTGGGTATAATTTGCCTTAACTTTGTAATTATTTTATTTTTTAAATATCCTAAAGTTCATACAAAGTATATCTTCTTTTCTTAAAACTTCATCTTCATTTTTTTTTTTTGGTGTGTGTGTGTCTGTATTAGTGTATGGGTGGCATAAGAGACCTGGAATTCGAAGCCTTGGAGCTGAAGTTACTGATGGCTGTGAGCTGCCTGATGTGGATGATGGGAAACAAACTCTGGCTGTATATGAGAACAGTGTTCCCTTGTAACCACTGAACCATCTCCATTGCCCCAAATGATACTGTCTATTTTAGCTGTGTAAATTAAAGAAAGACAAATTATCTTTATTAAGCTAGACCACTTGGGACTGTAATGCAAGAAGGCCTTTAGAAATTCTGGATGATTTGAATCTGGCTACAACATCATTAATGCTAACTGAGAGGACTAATAAGAATTTCACTGTAAATGTCTAGAGATCTGCTTAGTTACTGGGAATTCTGTTTGGAGTATCTGATTCAGTGGCCTGGCATTGACACCTTCTAATACTGAAAACTGTATCTTACACTCTAATCAAATCTGAATTATGATGACCTTCTGCTGCGTAGTATGACAGAAGAAACACATTTATTTATTCATTTGTAACAAAGTCTCACATAACAGGCGCCATGCTCACTAAGTAGCCCAATATGGCCTCAAATTCTCAACAATTCTTCTGGCTCAGCCAATCATGTGCAGGGTGTAGTAATAAGGGGAGCGGGCCCTGCTTTTCGTCCTGCCCGGATCCTGCACGGCTAGCTTATACCCGGAAATAACAACACACCAATTGTATTCATTTAAACAC
>LOEQ01005627.1:76170-86681 GCA_001685075.1 Bramus lutescens
TTAACCAATGAAAGTAACACATAGACAGATGACCCTCCTACATCAGCAGGGAGTGGAGCTGCACATTTCCATGCCTGCTTTGATCTAATTGCTTCCCAGAAAATCCTCCTGTGCTCAGCTCATGTGAAGTTGTAAATGCTCTACTTTTTGGAGAATGCATGAACTGAATTGTTTCTCAGATTCACTCCATGCTGGCAAACTCTAAACTACTTACTAATCAGTCTATGTTTCTATTTTTTTTTCTCGAAGCATTTTCTATATTGTGTTGTTTCACATTGTATGTTAAAGCTTGAATAAAAAAGCCAAGTAATATTTTATAAGTTTTTCAAATATGAAGCCATTCTCAATGGAAATATAGTTCAGTTATGACATTCAGACTTAATGCTCATGAATTTCATTCTGATTAATATTTTAATCAGAAAAAATAATGTGCCTAACTCTAAAATGGCACCAGAATCTTTTTGTGATCCTTCCATAGTTTTAATTGCTTCAGTTAGGACTGTTTTCTCAATGAATCATTGTTACTCTGAAAATGTATTTGTAATTTTAAATAAATGTTTGAACAAAGTGCAATATTTATTCTTGAATATGTATTTGAGATTTAATGTAGTCTTTTCACTTCATTTTAATGGAAATTATCTTACTTAGCACTAATTAAGAAATACTTCTTAACCTTTTCTTCTTCCTCCTCTTTAGTATCTTCTTCCATATTAAATGCCCTGTATGTAGGTAATTATGATTTGTAAGTGGTGACCCTAGTGCCTGAAATCATGAGAAGCTCAAAATATTTAACTCACTTTCTAGGCCACAACAAATTATTTGACTTTAGTACTAATAGCATTCTTGGAGGCTGTGATGTAGAGGAGGTGAAAAGCATGAACCCCTCCAAGGTGTATCTAGTTCCAAAACCTCTGCCAGGGGCCACAGCCCAGACTTCTCATTTTATGGGCAGTTTCCAGCCTCTCTGTGGAGTTCTGGGCCTATTTAAGCAATGGGATAGAGAGATAAGAGAAAAGAAATTGCAGTTAGGTTCATAGGGGAGAGAATCTGACAATAGAATCAGCTGACAAAAGTTAGATCAGTATGTATATTTTCATTGTAAATGATGACATGTTGTTCACAATTCAAAACATAAACCTTAACAATTAAAATTATCCATACACTCATGCTGTAGAAAGCCCCCCCCTTTTTTTGTTTTTTTGAGACAGGGTTTCTCTGTAGCTTTGGAGCCTGTCCTGGAACCAGCTCTTATAGACCAGGCTGGCCTTAAACTCACAGAAATCTGCCTGCCTCTGACTCCCCAGTGCTGGGAATAAAAGGCATGCATTACCACTGCCCAGCTTAAGAGCCATTATTAAAACCCTGTGTTTCTGTTCAGGTTGTCCCCAGTACCTGCTCATACATTCACAGCTTCATCATATTAAGAAATAGCCCATATCAAAACTATGATAAACTCAAAACATAGTAAATCACAGTGAATTTAATCAATCAAATGTAACCTAGCAGCACAGTACAATTAAGAATGTTGGCCCAATCACTGGACTGGATAGAAGTCACATTTAGCTTTCCCTGGCCAGGGTCAAAAGATATACTTTCTTCTTGGCTGATTGATTACTGTCAAGATCTGGGGAAGATAAGCCCTCAAAACTTCAAATAATGTTTCTTCTTAATAAATACCACTTTCACACAGTTGTTTAGACAAAAAAAAATGTTAGAACCATCAACAGTCACTGATCACATATAAAGGTATGAATAGTTAAATATATTCATTTATACACACACACATAAAATAAACACAAATACATGACTGAATACCGTAATACAACTGTATTTCGTTCTAGAATAAAAATTATAATGATATATGTTAAACATAGCCTAATGCTATTATATATAATCTGAAAAAAATCAGTGAAGCTAACCATTTCATGATTAGCTATTTTAGGTTGTTAATTACTTACTAAATCTTGGCTCCTTACTCGGTACAAAGGTTGTAATTTCTGCCCTAGAGAGTCATAAGTTTCATAAGAGTAAGCACACAGTTTTGGCAAGTGAGAGAAATCTTAGGGTGACATGAGAAAACATGGCAGGAAATTAATTTTCCCTGAGGATATCCAGGGGTGTCTTTTCAGAAGAGATTAACACCTGAGTTAAATCTCTAAGGCTAAGAGCTTCAGCACAGATTGGTGAGTGTCCTAGAGATGACAAAGAAGGTGGTGTTCAGTTCAACTATCATGTGCCTGGGTCCCATGGAAAAAAAGAAAAAAAAAAAAAGAAAGCCATCTGCCCACAGTAGAGAATAAGGTAGTGAAGCAGAGGTAGTATTTCATGTACTGGAGATTGAGCTAGAATTGGACCATTTCAGTCTTATTGAATGAGTGCTTGGATTTCATCCAGAAAGTATGTAGGACACAAGGCAGGATTTTTAAATTGAGGTGTTGTATCATCACATTGGGATTGCAGAATCTCCACCAAACAGTCTTGGGAGTGACTAGAAAAGGTAAGTATGGAATGATAAAGATTATTTATGACGCTATTGTTATTGATTGTGTATATACATATGTAGGTAAATAGAGGATAAAGGGGAGAAAGCACATGCTAACGTTTTATATAACTGAATGACTGGCTGCATGTGAATTACAGGGGAGAAGAAAGTTGGTTCAGGATGGATTATGGCATAACATATGGTTTTAGAAAGCAGTTAAGTTTCTTTTTGAACAGGCTAGATTTGAGATTCATATGGGATATACTGAACTGCTGTGGTTGACATTTATGTGACATATTAACATAATTCCATGGGTTCTAATGCTTGACAAAAAATTTAGACAGAACATGAATAAGAGCCATATATTTTCAACTTGGCTACATGAACAAAGTCACAATGTAAAATATTCTGCTGCCAAGACTGTGATCTAGACCAACTTACACAGATTTTAAAATTCCCTGGATGGTTCTGATGGATGCATAAGACTGAGGATCACATTCTGCTGGCACAGACCTGGTCATTGCAACCTTTTTGTGTATAATGAAATAATTTGAAATGCTTCTGAAATTCCCAAGGCTCAGAACACATTGTGTATGAATTAACTTGAAGTACATGCAATATTTTTCATCAGGTCTCTTAAGACACAACCAGCACACTAAAATGCTTATCATCTTGTTTTTTCTTTAGTGTTTATGTGATTGTGTGATGATATATATACAGGAATATAGATATATATGGAGGTCATAAAATGGTATACAAATCCCCTGGAGATTGCCTTACAGGTGGTTGTGAGTCACCAACCATAGGTGCTGGGAAGTAAACTTTGGTCCTCACCATGAGTAGTATATGATCTTAACCACTGAGCAGTATTTCCAGTCCAGATTCATCATTTTAAAAGGAGAAATTGTAGTGTATGAATCACCACATACCTGGCTTCTTTCTCTTTGAACGGTGTTTCCAAGGTTCATCAGTTTATGTTATCAGTCGTAGACTCCTTCCCTGCCTACATAATTTTCCATTGCCCGATTTCTGCCCATTCATTGGTGTCTAGAGATTTGGGTTACTTCTTCATTTTGACAGCGGTGAGTCACGTTACTAAGAACCTTTGTGTCTGTGCTCTGTCATGAACTTTGTTTTTCAGTTACCTTGGGTAATAACAAATATTGGAACTGCTGACTCATTTTCTAACTCTGCCTTTAACTCTAAAGGAGCTTCTCTGGAAGAACTGATAAACTAATGTTTCGGCCATATACACCATTATAATTCCTACCACAGTGTATCCAAGTTTCAGGGTGCCCTCCTACCCAGTATCTTTCCTTATAACTCCAGCCATCCTGTTTGGTTGGGAGTAACTTCTAATGCCTTTTTGATTTGCATCTCCCTAATGTCTGGTGTTATTTTGTGTACTTTCATGTGCTATGAGGCCATTTGTATATCCTTTTTGAGGATATGTATATTCAAAACTTTGTCCATTTTTATTTGAGCTTTTTCCCCTTAAAATTATTATTTTAATAATGTGTATTTTTCCATTGTTCTGGAGTGTTTTGTTGGCATCTATTAGGTATACTTGTATTTATTGGGTAGTATCAAGTTTCTATGTTCTTCCTGATCTTTAATATAGATCTTTTCCTATGCATTTTTGATTATAATTAATTGATCTAGTATTTAAGGATCAGTCTGTTTCTCCTTAGAATAGACTATTTTCCATATCCTTCCCCATATGTTTACTCAGCCTCTCTGTAAATTCCAAGGGTGTTACATGTAGACAGCATGTGATTGAACCACGTTTAAAAAAATCCACTGTGTTCAGTTGTGAGACAAAGCCCAAACTGGACATTTCTTGCCCCAAAATAAGCTTCCAGTACCACAGTTGGGTTACATTTAATTGAGTTGTTGGCCAAAGGTGTCCCATGGGAATCCCTAAAAAATTCAGGCTGTTTCCAAGACAGTAGATTGCTCCCCACAAACTTACATCAAGGCCTTATTGCTCAAGAAAACACCTATACAACTCATTGAATGTGGAGAAATCAATTGTGTGTCTACAAAAAGCCTTCATCCTTACACTCTGGAGTCTGTGGTACATACAGGAAGCTGTTCTGCATGCTATGAAAAAAAAGAAACATAAAACCAAGGCAGCCACAATCCCTTTGACCTACAGTACTGTCTTGCCTGCCTGCAAGATAAGCGATGTCAATAGTAGCAAAGCTTATGAGAGTAACCAACCAATACCTGGTTTGACTTAAGGCCCATTCTGTGAGCTGAAACTCGTACCCAAATTGCTGGGGTGACAAAGAAACAAAGAAAAGAGAGCCTGGGGACTGAGGGTAAAACCAAAGACATTTTCTCAAATGAGGCTCCCTACCCTCTGATGACTCTGGCTTGTGCCAAGTTGAGAAAAAAATAACCAGGACATTACCTATACTCCTGTAAGTAATCTCAATGAAATTAGTTGGTTCTCAAAATTGGTCTTTGCTGAAATTATCAATTTGGCCTGTCATTGATTTCCTATCTCAGGAAAGCAAAAGTTTATATATGTCTCCTCAGGAAAAGTTACATAATATTCCTTCCAGAGCCCTTTTTGTTAGTTTGTTTTTTAGTTTTTTCAAGTGATTACAATTTTAGAATTACAGTTAACATTCTAACTGCAAAATGTTGTTCATATTATAACAGCTTTATTTAAGTAGTGTACATTATGTTTTTGCTTCTATAGCCTGAATCTTTTCCATTCCTACTTTTGTAATATTACTATCATGCAGTTGCATTTTTATTTAAAAACCCATCCACAATTTTTTATAGGCATTATTATATTAAACTGCCTTCCTGTGTAATTTTGTAATTGAAAAGTAGAAATTCTCTATATTTCTAAATTATATTATGCTGTGATCTATATAGTTAGTACAAGAATTAACATATTCATAATTCATCAACTTTTTTCTGAGAATGTTAAAATCTAATAATTTGGTCATTTTGAAATATTCAGTTTCTTATAGTTGATTTTAATCAATATGCCACGTTATAATGCTGAATTTTTGCCCTCATCTGGGAGTTCTTTCATTACTACAGAAACAGTGTTTTAAGAAATGGATTAAGGATCTGGAGAGATGGCTCAACCCTTAAGAGCATTCGTTGCTCCTCTGGAGAACCTGAGAGTTGGATTTTCATCATCCATGTAGCTGCTCACAAACATCTGTAACCTCAGTTCTAAAGTGCCTAGCCTTCTTCTGTCCTAGAGAGAGACCACACACACACACACACACACACACACACACACACACACAGGGTATATAGACTCATACAGCCAAAACATCCATACATATAAATTTTTTAGAAAATAATTTTATAGAAAAAAAAACTAATAAGGAAATGAGGTAAGGGTCAACAAGACACATCAGTGGATCAAGGAATTGGCTGTGTAAGCCTGGAGACTTTGATATTCAGATACCACATAAAAATGGAAAGAGAAAACCAACTCCACAAAGTTGTCTTCTAACATTAACAGCAGTGTTTTGATATTCAAGCTCATACATTTATCGTAAACACACAAAAAATATTTAGATTTTTAAAAAAGAAGGTGATGAAAGATCTATACAATGGGCATTACAAGAAACTAGGAAAAAAATCTTGAGGAATCAAATATATAGAATGATGTCCCATGATCATAAATTAGAATAATTAATATTATTATCCAAACTTCCTCGAACAATCCACATATCCTATGCAATTTCTATCAAAATCCCAATTAAGTAATTTTACATGAATATAAAATACAATTAAAACTGTACAGAAGTACGAAGGCTACTGGATAGTCAAGGTGATCTTAAGCAAAAAGCACAGAACTGTAATCATCACACCCCCTTATAGTGTCATTGTAATTTAAACAACATAGTACTGGAATAAACCAGACGATTCAAAAATGGAACAGGACAGAAAATCCACCTCTAACTAGTGGACCTCTGATATTTTTTAATTCATCACTACTTATTATATCCTTTGTAGACTGAGGTGCATTTTAAAATTGCTTGGTTTGATCCTCTCTGTATATGATAGTTTCAATAAGAAAAGGCACTTAAAATCTCGAGGAATCAACACACAAGAACACTTCAGAAGACAGCCCTACCTAACTGGAGAAGCCTTTCTAATAGATAGTTAATCCATAACATAGGAGTGAATGCTCACTGAAGATGAAACCAGATATTGAGAAGAGGCACATCTGCCATAGTGCCAGATGTTAAACAATGGAATTGTTTTCAGAATTCCTGAGATGATCGTTGTTCTTCGGATCTCTGGGAATGTTTATGTCTTCTAGGGAAGGAGAAATGGGGAGACCAGAATAGTGAGATCCGAAAGGAAGGATAAACCTGAAGGGTAGCATGCTTGAAGGGAAGTAAACAAACAGAATCTCTGTAAGATCCAGGCGGATGGAAAAGAGAGAATAAGGGACCAGGATTAGATGTTCAGCTAAGGGAATTGGGAGCAGGAAAGGAGCAGCAGAGGCAATGCCCTCTGAGCTGGCCCAGACAGGAAGAAAGGGGCAGAGAGGATTCTCCTACCCAGAGGTGAGTTCTTTTTCGCACAGGGATAACACTGTCTTTCTGGTTGTTTTTTTGTTTTGTATTTTTTTTTAATTCGTTGATGCGTTTTGGCAAGGTAGACAGTGTGTGAATTAACCCCTTACCCTGTTTCATACAGGAATTACAAACACATTTTTCAATTGAGTTCTAGTGCTTTAATGTTCAGGAAAAAGAAAACAGAATTGTTATTGCTGTTGAAAATACTTAAGCATGTGTCTTGCTATTTATTTAGCTGCAACTAGCCTTGAGTACATGGGTAGCAAGTTGACTTCAAACCTGCAACCCACCTATCTCAGCCTCTCAGTCCTTGCATTACATAAATGGTTCAATATATCTGTCTCTAATTCAATTTTACCTTAAAATGGTGCGTTTGACAATTTATTGAGGTATGTTCTTGCTGTATAGCCTGGATTTACCTTAGCCTCACCATCCTCTTGTCTAAGCCTCTTGCTAAGATTTCAGGCATGTGCCACCACACTCAGCTAACTGTCATTTAAAATGAAATAAAATGATGAGGAAATAAAACTGAGAAAAAATATTTTATTTATTGTACTTCTATTAAAGTCTATTTCTCATGCAACTTTTAGCATGGTATTTCAGTTGGTACCCTCATTTTGATTGCAAAAGTATACCTATTACTATTCTTTTTTCTCATAGTTGATCCTATCATGTGTCCTGTAACATGAACTTATTATTTATTTATTATTCATTTTGCACTCCAACTGCTGTTTCCCTCNATTAAGTTGAGGCAAGACCAAGCCCCTCCCCCCTGCATCAAGGCTGAGCAAGGCATCCCACCATAGAGATTTGTCTCCAAAAAGATAGTTTATGAACCAGGGATGGATTCTAGTCCCCCAGCTAGGGGTCCTTCAGATAGACCAAGCTACACAACTGTCTCCCACATGCAGAGGGTCTAGATGGGTCCCATGGGGGTTCAACAGCTGTCAGTCCAGAGTTTATGGGTTCCTGCAGTGTTGGTTCAGCTGTCTCTGTTGATTTCCCCATCATGATCTTGACCTCCCTTGCTCTACACCCTCTTTTTGACTGGATTCTTGGAGCTTGGCTTGGTGCTTGGCTGTATCTGCATCTAGTTCCATCAGTTACTGAATGAAGGCTCGATGATAACAGTTGGGGTAGTCATCAATCTGATTACAGGGGAAGGCCAGTTCAGGTCTCCACTATTGCTAGGAGTCTTAGCTTGGGTCATCCTTGTGGATTCCTGATAATTTCCCTAGCAACCAGGTTTCTCTCTAACCCCATAATGGCTCCCTCTATCAAGGTATCTCTTTCTTTGCTCTCCAACTCCATCTCTCCCCAAGTATTCCGTTCCCGAATTTATTTTTTAAATTAGAGATGGTCAGTCAATTTTTTGAAATATTATAATTCCACTCCAGTTCTTGAGTGAACTGCTCAAGGCATGCTTGAATTCCTTGTCTATACTGGCAGCTGTATAGAAGGCATTTCGTTCTCCCAAAGCTGATTTGTTCATATATTCTATTTGGCAAGAGAGGGGAGCTGGCCTGTCTTTGGATGGCCCCTGGTTGATGTGTCTACTATGACTTTGGCTGCTGCTGTTGATCAGTTGGGTATCTGCAGGCAGCCAGGCAGTACTACTGCCCTGGAGATCTTCCTTAGCAACCAGCAAATGACACTGACACTGTGGAAGATTCCTTCACAGACAGACGTTTTCAATTAACCAAATTACTCTAACAGGGCTTAGCTCAGGGAGATTTAAGGCCAGCACTGGTTGCTATGCCAGCCAAGAGACTGCTTTGCCAATTGAAAGGCAAGCACATAGTTCCCTGCCAGCTTGCAGGGAGATGATTCTTGCAGAGATAGCAGATCTACCATGCAGGTTTGATTTAGGGCCCTCTATTATCATACCTTTGATGAGTCCTAGGGAAAGAGTGGATCTTAAAGTTGAGACCATAGAAGCCTAATCAAAAAGTACCATATGAATTGGAATGTTCTTGGTCATTCTTTTCAAATAATTAGTTTTTATTTGCAAATAAATGAGTACTAAAATAAGCATAACTTTTTGCCAAGAATTTTGATTCAGTTTCACTTTCTCATAAAACATGTTATTTCACAAGGCCCTGACAGAGATTCTCCAAGACACCTTACAGAAAGCCTTTCTTTTCTTTAAGTTTGCTGGCATAAATCGCATATTTCATAGAAAGCTGTGAAAAGATTTGTAATACTAAATTTTCTTACTCTCAGATGGGTAGCACACTCAATGATTCCTAAAGTCAATATATTTTTTCATTTTGTTACTTATGAACATTGATATTCAGAATACAGACTGTTGTGGTTTGTGTGTCAAGTCAGAGGTTATAATTCCTCAGGCACCATCCACCTGACCTGGAATTAGTGTAATAGACAAGGCTGCCTGCAGATGAACCCTAGGTATGCCTCCCTAGCCTGACTCCCCACCTCTCCAGCACTGAAATCTCAGGTAAGTGCAGCCACGCCTGGTCTTTTACACTTGGGTTCTGGGGTAGAAGTCAGGTCTTGCTTTTGTGGCAAGCACTTCCCTGAATAAGATCGCCTATCACCCCTTCTGTCTTGCTATCATGGTTTTTCTTTTGTTCTTACTTTAGGAACTTTTTCTCTTTGAAAAACACATTTAAGAAGATTATAAAAATGAGAGAAGTTATTATAGTATCGTCTTTTTTGATGATGCTTAACTTCAAGCAGGGGAAGCTTGGTAAATATCTATCTTTGCACAACATTCTGACCTTTTTATGATTAGATTGCACAGAGTGAGATAACTCAGGCTTGATGCCATATCTCCATGCAAATCTGAATTCTTCTTGCTTGTGAATAGACATGTCTGTAGACAAATAGCTTCACTCCTCTAGGCTCAAATCTCTCCTAGGAAGCAATATCATTGATCTAGACTACACTCACTGTTTCAGACATCCATCATTCCGATATGGCACAACTCTCCTGTTGATGAGTTAACCAGCACCATGCAAACTGTACTCCATATACAATATAAGATAGTTATCTAATACATGCTCTCAATATCTGGAAACTCTTTTCTACCTGGATTTTTACCTCAGGTATTATTACAAATAATGGAAACTTTGTAAAATGTAAGTAAAAAGATAAAATATGTGTGTCTTCCTCATGCTTATTTTCACGGGGTTAGAATGGAAATGGCTCTTTTTGGTTTGTGCTTCCTTGTAATTGTAGAGATTCTTATGTCTAAAAACTCACTTGGCCTTTACATATTCATTTTTGTTTTTCTGTATTATATATTGAACCCTGACTTCTCAGATAGCAAGTAGGACAGTGTAGGTCTGGAACTGATATTTTGTGACTCTAAATCTCTAAACATCTCCAGTTCCCAGTGTGTGACTGCTGGTCCACAACTAATCACTTAGTAAACTGTATTTCACATTTTTATTTTATTTTTAATTTTTTTATTAAAAATTTCCACCTCCTCCCATTTC
>LOEQ01005628.1:17177-32147 GCA_001685075.1 Bramus lutescens
CTCTGTCTCTAGCTCCATCCATTGCCAGCTGAAGATTCTATGGTGATATGCAAGATATTCATCAGTGTGTTTAGTGCAGTTACATCAGCTCAATAAGTGATCATCAAGTTACCTGGGGTGTTTCTGCCTCCCCTGTCTCTTGCCTACAGTCATTTAAAGATTGAGCCCAAGACTTCAAGAATGGCTGACCTCAAGAAGCTCATGGACAATGAGGTGTTTATGGCCTTCTCCTCCTACGCAACGATCGTTCTTGTGAAGATGATGTTCATGAGTGTTGCAACTGCGTTTCAGAGGTTGACCAACAAGGTAAGAGTTCAGAGGCAACCTCTGCTCACTTTCAAGAGTTAGGATTCTCTAGAACAGCCTGTCTTCTTTCTATTTCACCTTTTTAAATCTGCTCAGTCCGTAGCAGGTTGTGCTGTGTTATGCTGTGAATGAAGTCTGAAATGCTCTGGCCTGGGTGTTTCTCATGGCACAAGACTTTTGCTTTTATGATGAAACCATGATAGTTGTCTCTTTATGGGTATCTCCTTTTGTGAATCGCATAGCAAATGAAATTTCCAGAGTGTTCAGGTTTGGCTCATAGTAATCTCATTGCTGGGGCTGGTCACAGAATGGACCCCTTCATCATGTTGTGGCATTGTTAGCAATCTCAGTTGAAATGAAGCCTGGTCTCCTTTAAGGGAAATGAAAGAGAGGGGACAAGTAGCTGCCCAAGTCATTGTGGGCCATGGCTGCAGAGTGTCACTGAAGGGGAGGCTTATGAAGCATGTATTCCTCATGGCTCAGCAGGGCAGCAAGCCTAAGATCCAGGTGACACATCTGATGTCTGTGCACGGGCCATCCTCTCCTTGTGTTCACGTTAGTTGAAAGAAAAATAGGGGAGTAGAGGATGTGCCCTGTGTCTTTCTGAAAAGGCACTGATCCCACTCACAAGGGGCCCATCCCATGACCTTACGATGCCATAGAGGCCCTACCTTCAGACCCCGTCACCCTGGGAATTTGGCTTCAGCTTATGCATTTCGTGAGGATAAAACCAGCAGTCAGTGGTAGTACTTGCTCGGCCTCACATAATGGGAAGGATGGGTAGGGTGCTTGCTTGGAATAGAGAAGGCCTCGATGTCACGTTTCAGCAACCCTCTGCAATTCAGATGGGCCAAAACCCCAACTTTGGATATTTCTCACTGTGGTTTGTTTATTTCTTTATTCAAAATTCATATGTTGGAACAGCCAATGCATTCCAGGTACTCATAGAGAGGATACCACAAGAAGCAAGGCCAACAGACCTAACCTCTGAAGCTGACTCTCACACATCTCTGCTTAGCAATTCTCTTTAACATCTTTATTTGTAATAAATACTCATATGTTAAGAAAGTGTTATAATAGTTATGATTTTTTTCAAGCTAAAGTTAAAAATATTTTACAGTCTCTTTTTCTTTATCATAAATTATTAAACAGCGAAGCCTACTAAAATGATCTTAAATGCATGTTTCAAGTTTCAAAGGATGGGGCAATAGTTTCAGAAAGCATGGTCATTACATGAAGGAGTCCATCCCTCACCACTTCCTGATGCTTGCCTTTTCTGAAGGCCTTGGAAGGCAAAGGCATATCTTGCTGAAAACCGAGCACCTGGCACGTTGGAGGCTGTGTCACAGTGTCTCTCTGTAAAGGATGCCAGGGCACCATGTTGATGGTCTGCTCTGGCTGAGAATTATGTCTCTTATGTTTTTACTCTCTTGGTAACTTTTTTTGAATTATTTAGTCTGTCATTATTTGTGTATGTGAGCATGAGAGAGAGATGGGGGAGGGAGGGAGAGAGAGATTAAGATTGAAATTATGCATGTGCTGTGTGTGCAGGTAACATTTTGGGGGTCAGTTCTTCCCTTCTTCTGTGGGTTCTGGGACGTGAACTCAGTCGTCAGACCTGTGCAACAAGTTCTTTTACCTGCAGAGTCAACTCCCTGCTCCCTCTTCAGGATTTTTATATTCTAGCCTTTATTGAAGTTTTCATTCACGCTGATTTTAAAACATTTTTGTGTTGATAAAGATTCAGGCTCAGTCTGCACATGCTTCCCCTCCTTGCTCCTCCTGTGTTTGATTGATTGGTCGACAACTTCTTTCACTAAGGGCCAACCAGGATGCCTGTGCTTCTTTTATTAAGACTCAAATTACTGGTTCTGGGGTTGTTGCTCAGTCAGCCAGATGCATGCCATGCAAGCGTGAAGACCCAAGTTTGATCTTCTGCATCTATGTTAGGGATGCCAGATATGGTGGTCTACATTTACAATCTCAACAATGGGGAGGTGGAGACTGACATGTCCCTGAGGTTCAGTGGCAGCCACTTAGTCTACTCTGGGAAGCTTTGGGCTACCACGAGAGGCTGTCTCTCAAACAAGGTTCATAGTAATTCCCAATTGAAATGAAACTTGAAAATCCAAGGCCTCTACATGAACGTGCACCCAAGTGTATATGTTCCTGTGATCACGTGTGCACCGATACAAACCTGCACACACACATACACACCCAAATGCAAATTAGCAAATTGGTCCCTATCTCCACTGCTTCTTCACATTTCACAGTATTTGGGATTCGGGTGCTTGTTTCGGTTTGTTTTTGTTGTTAAGTTGATACTAATGGTTGAACATAGGGGTTTGTGGTCATCATCAAGCCATATATCTAGCCCTGACACAAGTGGGTTTTTCTTCTTCTTCTTTTTGGTATTTGGAATAGGTTTTTGTCAACCCAGAAGACTATGTTACCTTTGTCAAGGGAGAGAATACCAAGAAGTCCCTTCGGACTGACGAAAAGGTGGAACGGGTGAGAAGGTGAGCTTGTGCCTCTGGAAATTCCTCACCCTAGAGCCATGGTCAAAGAGTCCAACCTTGCTCAGGACTCAGAGAAGAAAGGGGGAAAGCAGTTATTTACTGTGGTCCATGGCATGAAGTTCAGCAAATCTCTGCATGGTGCTATATCTGCTCCTGTCACTGATTTTGCTAGAATTCTCTATGGACTTGGTTGGGGCTGGAATCTCTGCTCCGTTTTGGGATACCCTAAAATAATAGTAGGTAGGAGATAAGATGCAGGCATGACTCTTCTCTCCCAAGTTGAGACTGTCCATTTGTCCATGCACACAGAAGGTCAAAGGACAAGGCGCTTTTGTAGAAGAACTAGAATATAAAGTCGAAACTTTTCAGAGAAGATCTCTCCCTTAGGCCTCAGCTGCCTTGTAGTTCTGTCTCTCTCTGCTGTTTGTTTCTGTATCTCCTTCATAGCTATTATATTTAATATATTGCGAGTTCAATGAACACAGAAGAGAAAGAAGCCAGATTCTATCCTCACAGCTTTGTTTCAAATGTGCCTGGAACTGTGCTTTTTCTTAATCTTGTCATAAAGTCATATGATGTGCTATTAATTTATGCAGATATTCAATGTCGAATTTAAGTAATAGTTGTCCCATTTGTTATAACACATGGGCTAACAGAGGCACCTGCTGTCTTCCTAGTTTCTATTTTCTAACACTCATCTGAGCTGTGAAACAATCCTGCCCATCCCCCAGCCAGTGATGTTACAGAAGGTTAAAGGATTAAGGAACTTTTATGGGCACCAAGCAGCCTTGTAGTCCCGTGATGGAGAACAACCTGGTGGTCCTGTGATGGAGAGGGAAGTCAGTAAAGTAACACATACTTGAATAGATTTTCTCAGTTTTGTGTGAATGACCATGAAATAGAAGTCGAGAGTAAAGAGTTTTCCCTCTGCACATGGGGTCAGATAAACTCTCTGGATCATGTCTGTGTCACCCCCAGCTCGCTTCTCAGGGAAGGTCTGAAAGCCCTCCCGGGATAGTTACAGATTCTCTCATGCCATGACATATACAGGCTCAAGCTGAATCATCCCCTGGGATCATACACTCCTGCTTGCTTCCAAATTTTGCATCGGATGTAAAGTAAGCTCTTCTCTCAATTCCCTCAACAAATCAACTGAAAACCTGTGCACAGAAATGGGCTCGAGGAAGCTGAAGTGCATGGGAGTTTATACTGTGCATTGCAGACATTTCTCAAGCAAGAATGTTTTTCTCTGAAGAGGAAGTGTGTGGTAGGTTCTTAAGCGCTTTCCATACACTCGCGTCTGCATCTGCAGGTGTTGTGCTGGGGAACTCAGTCCTCCTAGTGAACCAGTCCTCAAAACAGGTTGTGCCAAGAAAACGCACCAGAAATAGTTCCAGGACAAAAGAATCAAAGTGAAAACCTCAAACGGTGTCAAGTGTTATGAGGGCAGAGGATCAGATTAGAGCGATGTGTCAGACGCCATGGAGACGTTAAACCGTTTAAGTCTTTATCTGTTCCTTCTCGGTTTCTCTTTGACAACAGCAGTAGCATGCTTGATGCTAATCGTGGTGTTCTATTCATACAATAGGCCAGGACTAGAAAACACCAACTGTATTGCAGTACATTATTAGCAAGATGGAGCGGAGCATGCAAACCTCCTCTACTGAAACTTAAAAACAACATTTTATTTTGAGAGATCAGATTCTCTTTGTTATTTACCCATCTGCCACCCTTACCCTCCTGTGGGTACTTTTAGAGGAGAAATCTATAGTCTAGTCTGATGTTCTTCTCAGACTATAAATACGTGTAACTGACATTTAATGTCATTGACCTTCCTTAGCTCTAGGTGCCCAGAGAGGCAGAACACCAGTGTGCACAGCGCCCTCTGGTGGTCAGAATCTGAACTTACAGTGTAGCAATGGGCACCCTTTTGCAGAAGGCCAACGATCACATTTCCAGTTACACATTTTTGAGAACTGATTGGCTTCATTAAATAAAATACTATCACTCGTGTGAAATAAATTTTAGAAGAAGTTTTTATAATCTCCCTTTTCTGTTTTTATAAGCCTGTTGCTAATTCCATAGTCAAATGGCAGAGGGGTGCTACAAATGAAATGTAAGCTATCCTTGAAGACATTCATAAAATAGTGCATATAGGACCATAGCTGCAAGCTTAAAGTAGTATGTGTTGACATGTCAAGGAATATAACTTAGTGTAAGTAATTTGAATTCCAAACAGACACAAGCCAGAGTTGATAAGAAAACACTTTACATAATATGGATTTATCTACTTAATCATATTTCACCTTATTCTGAGAGGAATTTAAGACCACACACACACATACTCAATGCTACAAGATAAATGAAACTCAAAAAGGAATCAAGAAGGCTAGAAAAGTAAAGTGAGTTGTTCTGAAGAGCTTGAGTTTAGTTTTAGGGAAATGCCAGGAATCTATAACACACTGTCTTCAGGGGTGGAGAATGTGCCTTCCTCCAGAGTGTTCCCAGAACCTGAGGGCCCCAAGTGAGAATTCCATCAAGAGACTGAGCTATGGGTTAGAGGCTGAACTAAACATCCTTTGTGACCCCAAATCTTGGGACAAAGCAGCTACTGGAAGGTTCCTATATGTCTATCATGGTCCTGCTTTCCTTGGGATGCTATTGGGATGCCATCAAAGATCTCCCAAGAAGATATGAGACCAACATACATGTAGTGAGCAGGCAATGACAGGAAGTGGTGGTCTGTACCTGTGAAGAGGTGATGGGATATAAGGAGATCTCTGTAGCATTTTGGACTATTTCATGGAGGAAGAAGTGATGAGAAAAATGTTAATTTAGAAAACTCTGTGTGAGAATTCAGACACCCCACTGTATGCTTAGAATCAGAACCCTGTCTAAGCAGAGGGCATTGGGGAAATATGGCTGTGCCCCCCTACCTCCCACACCTTGTATAGTTGGCCACTGCTTGATAATTCATTTAAAATTAGAGCGACTGTTGTCCAGGTCAGGGGGATGCTGAAAACCAGAGAGCCTGATCTGAGGGAATGAACTATGGCAGTGACTCCCAAGCCTTGGTGGGAAGCTTGACCATAGCATGAGACACCACTCATAGGGCTGAGGGGAATCCATCTAGGTAGAAAATGTTCACTGCCAAAGGAAATGTAACATTCTGCATATATGTTTCTATTCTTGTTTAAGATATTGCATCTATGCAGATCATTTATTTATTTTTATTAGAGCTTTTTTTAAATACCAATCCAAATTCCCACTCCCTCTCCTCCTCCCACTCCCTCCACACACCCTCCCACCTCACCCCCTCTAATCCTAAAAGAGGATCAAACACTTTGCTTTGTGGAAGGTCCAAGGCCCTCCCCACTACATCTAGACTGAGCAAGATATATATCCAAAGAGAATAGGATCCCAAAAAGCCAGTACATGCATGTAGTAGGGATAAATCCCAGTGCCACTGCCAGTGGCCCCTCAGTCTGCCCCAGCCATACAACTGTCAACCACATTCAGAGAGACTAGTTTGGTCCTATGCTTGTTCCTTCCCAGTCCAGCTGGAGATTGTGAGCTCCCATTAGCTCAGGTAAACTGTTTCAGCGGATGAACCCTTTATGGTCTAGACCTCTTTGCTCATATTCTCTTTCCTGCCACTCTTCAACTGGACCTTGGGAGCTCAGTCCATTGCTCCAAAGGAAGTGGAATATCTACCTGTTAACAGAACCCAGGATCTGCCTATAGGTGGTGATAAAAGTAATGAACCTGGCAGGTTCTCAGGAAGAGCTTGGGGTAGTGGAGCAAGCTCACAATCCTATTACAGGGGAGGCAGAGGCAAGTGGTCCCTGGGGCTCACTGGCCAGTCGGCCTAGCTAACCCTGTGAGTTCCAGGACACCGAGACACCTTGTCTTAAAAAAAAAAAAAACAAATTAAAGTGTAAGTGGATGTTTTGTGAAAAGCGACACCCGAGGATTTCCTTTCTTCTCCACATGCACCTGCGTTTCCTTATGCATCCACACATGCATGAGCACCCTATGATGTGGGCACCCCCATGCAAATGCACGTAAGAACAAGCATGAAGGTGTCTCTGTTGTCTTCAGAAGGACTCAGAGGACCAAAGCAATCAGCCCTGGTGTGAGGTAGCAGGCCCTCCCCGGCACTTGTTACTCCTGGACCTTCTCCTCCACCCCTCTGTTCGTACCTTTGGGTTGTTCAAGGAGAGAAGTGGGGGGGGGCACTTCTAGGTCTTTCCAGGTCTCTGACTCTTTCTAGCTTTATGCTGACATGACTTTTGTCTTGAGCTCTTAGGGAAAGCAGGGATCGAGGGAAAGGAAATACTCAGAGGGCTCTGAGCATTTGTGTCAATCTGGAAGGCAGTAATGTGACAGACAAAACCTTCCTATTCTGCTGATGCTACCAAATTCTAGTTTACGTTATACAGTGATGACGAATTCTGTGCTTAATAAAGGACACTCGATTTAGTAATTATGCCTTTCAAACTTTCCTGGTCAATAAGGGATGTACTTCTCTTCAGAGTCCACGTCAGGAAAGCCCAAGGTACCACCAGCCAGAGGAAAAATTCTGACTAGGTTTTCTTCTAGTGGCAGTACACAAACAGAGTCTAAGAATTCATATTCTCTTTCTTTCTCTTCCCATCTTCCCTCCCCAACCCAGTCACTTCTGTGTAGACCTGTGCTTTTGCACTTTCTTTGCTAGTTCCTTCTGTGGTTTGAATAAAGAATGTCTGAAATCTCACCCATTTCGGGGGGGGGGTGGTAGTTTCATCTGGATGTAAAAGAGCATGCGGCTTGATGATGGTTTGTACAGAGTGGTTTCTGTGTAATCCCTCTGAAGTTAGGGAGAGGTGAAGGAGGAGTTTTGAGCAAGACCGTAAGAGAAAGAATTTTCTCTCCTTGGGAACAAGAATTTTCCATCAAAAGAAACTTGAATTTGAAAGAACGATATCTCATACTTACAAAAGTGTTGTGTGTTTTTCTAGATAGATGACATTTTAATATTCTGGAAACAGTAAACTGCCATCTCAAGATAAAATAAAGATTTTTCAAAATGCAGTGTTCTAAATAAAAGCCATGTTAGTAAGGAAGCAAGGCAGCTGGGAAGAAAAAGTGAGATTATTCCTTTGTAATGTAAGATCCCGGAGCAGTGCTCCGTGTACGTGGATCCACGTCTGTAACTGTAGCACTTGTAAGTAGAGGCAGAAACACTAGGAACGTGAGGAGAATCTGGCCACATAGTAAATTTCAGGCCAGCTCCAGTTAACCTTAGCTCTAACCAAATGAAACCCACCCAACCCTTACATCCATCAAGACATCATCTGTTCTAGAAGAGAGGGAAGGATGCATGCATCTCACTGATTTTGAACTTTGTGTTGTCGTCTCTCACAGGGCCCACCTGAACGATATTGAAAACATCGTTCCCTTTCTTGGTATTGGCCTCCTGTACTCCCTGAGTGGTCCAGATCTCTCGACAGCCCTCCTGCACTTCAGGATCTTTGTTGGTGCTCGGATCTACCACACGATTGCCTACTTGACGCCCCTTCCTCAGCCGAACAGGGCCTTGGCATTTTTCGCTGGCTTTGGAGTCACTTTGTCAATGGCTTACAGGCTGCTCAAGAGTAGGCTGTACCTGTAAAGAAAATTACAGTCCTCATCATCTGATTGCTTTTTTTGAAGAAGGAAATCTATTTCCAATGTATTCTCACAATTTCTAAGGTTTTATGTAGGAGAGGAGCAGAGAAATTAGGAGTCCAATAAAACTCAGTTTAAAGACTAGCATCAATTGCCTCTCTTCTTGTTTTGTTATAGGGATAGCCATTTAATATAATCAACCTTAACCATGTTCTCTAGCTTCTACAATACTTTTTGGGAAGTCTCAATTGTGTCGTAATTTGTAATGCTTATCTACATTTTGTGTCATGCATCTATAAAAGAGGATGTGAAACCTGGCTTTCATAGTTGCTGAACTAGGCACATGAATTAAAAACATTAAAAATGAATTTTGTTAGTTGTTTCTTTTTTAAAGGATTTCATTTACTTACTTGTTTGTTGTTTGTTTAAACAGGGTTTCTCTGTGTTACAGCTCTGGCTATACTGGAACTTGCTCCATAGACCAGGCTGGTCTTAAACTCACAAGAGATCTGCCCGCCTCTGATTCCTGATTAAAGGTGTGCACAACCACTTTCCAGTTTATTTTTACTTTTTATTGATGTTTATGACTATGTCTCTGCGTGTGTATGCACGTGTGTGTACAGGTACCCACAGAAGCTCCTGGACCTGGAGTTACAGGCAGGAACTGATCTCAAATTCTCTAGAAGAGTTAAGTATTTTTACCTGCTGAGTCATATCTCTAGTTCATGCTGAGTTTATTTTTCCTATTTTTTTTTAAAGTAAAATGTAGAAAGGTTGGACAACCGAATAACAAATCTCTCCATTCCGGTCACGTTGAATCACTGACTTTTAACATTTTGCCTCCTTCGCTTTGGCTATTTTTCAGGTTGTATTTTTGGAACATGTGAATATCAATTGCAGACGTCAGGGTATTTTCTTCTAACCTTGCTATGTTTCCCCCCTGAAGAAGGCAGTGTGCAGAGGTTCACAGTAACTATCCCATCCATGAACTATAACACCACCATTCTGCTAGCTGATATAACCTCCACAGTCAAATTCTGTCGCTTCCCCAACAATAACCTCCACAGCTAGCTGTCTTGTTTCTGACCTAGGAACTAGATGAGGAGCACAGCCAGCCTCTGGATGATCATTGTTTAACAGTTTCATTAGTACGGAAGAATTTCCTTACTCAGTTGATGTTTTCTTTTGTAAAATATGTTTTGAGAATATTTTTAAATTAGAAAACACATACACAGAACATTTTGGAAACAATACACATATGTGTGTATAAAACACATACACAGAACATACAGAAGAATGTTGTGGTGTTTCAGACATATTTTGCTTTAGCTGATCCTTTCTCCCACTCCTCTCCCCCACCTCTGGCCTGCCCACTCTACTTTCCGGTCGCAGGTTCTATTGCCTGCCCCTCCCCTCTGATGAGTCCCTTTATAGTTTCCCCAGCTTCTACCCACACTCATTCCCACACACACACATACATGAAATTCTGCATGTGAGGCATGGACCTGTGTTATCTATAAACTGATATTTTTTGAAGAGTATTGGCTAGTTATTTTACAGCACAGACTTAGTCTGGATTTGTTTTATCTATAGCTTCTTACTCTTAGGTCTAGATTAAGGACTTCCGATGGCCTATCTCACACACTATAATTTATCAGTAAGACCATGACATCAATTTCCCTCATTGTTATTCTGATTATAAATTGAAATCACAGGCAAATGGATTATTAGTAAGGCTGTCCCTTTGGGAAGATGTGGCTTTATCTTTATAATCATATAGGGATCATAACAAATTTCTCCAACCAAGTTTAGCACTTGGTTCGGTTTCAATGTAAAAATATAAATATACAAACACAAAAATGAAGTATTTGTAAGCATACATAAACTCACATAAATGGAATTATGGATTCTTCAAGCTTATACTGAAAAGTGAACTGTTAAAGTCTCAACATTTTCTTTGCACTTGCCGCCATTTATGTCCATTAGCTTTTCCATCACTGGACAGGATCCATTTTTACTCCATGTGTATTGCTTTTATTAAAAAAGACTTTTTTTGTTTTTAGTTTATATGTGAGGCTTGCCTGCATATATGGGCACCACATGGATGCAATGCTCACAGAGGCCAGAAGAGAGCATCAGAGACCCTGGAAGTGGAGTAACAGGTTGTGAGCTGCCACAGGGGTAGTAGGGACCGAACCCAAGTTCTCTTTAAGATCAGCCAGTTCTCACAACTGCTGAGACATCTCTCTGTCTCTGAATACCTATTTCTTAAACAACAATTTTAGTGACCTTTCCAAATTGTTCATTTAAGTTTATCTCTCAAGAAGAAAATCATTGTGACATTTCAGTTATGATAGTTCCAGCACATCTGATGTTCAGAAACAAAACCCATCAGGCAAGGAACTTTGTACATGGGAATCAAAGTGAAAAATCTGAAACTCGGGTATTGGATTTGTAGTCACACTGTACAGAGAAGCAGACAGGCACAGACACACATATACACACACAAACACATACAGACAAGCAGACACAAACATATACACACAGAGACACACACCATACACAGATGCACATACACACCACACACACATAAACACAGACACACATATACATACATATACACATACATACATGCATTCATCAATGTACAGAGTCATCACATACCTACACACACCCATAAAATTCATATACACATACGCACTAATGCATATGCACCAGTGCATACACAGACACACATGCACACGCAGATATACACACTAGGTTTGAGCAGTGCCTTTGCGGTTTGGAATGAGGTTCTTGAAGGTTTTTATGTAGGGGAAGCATATGAACTAGCATTCTTTAAACAAGAACTCTTCCGTGTAAGCACACCAGGCATCTGTTTTAGTCAGTAGCTGAGCTTCCTCTCTGAGTAGCAGCTACATTTAACCTTTGACATTTCTCCCACTGTTTCTTTAAATTTCAAGTCTCGGGTTCACAGCAGGATGGATTGTGGCTATTCTAATATGTTTCTATTTAGTCCTTACTATTTAGCATCCATTTGCAGGTAATGATTAGGAAAATGGATACTAAATCTTATATTCTCTAAGGTCTAAAAATCTATGTATAAATGCAGAATCCACTTAAAGAAAAATAAAGTTCCCAAGGACTACCCATTCCAAGCTCCAAACTTAAGCAATAGCTGCAAATAAATTCAGAATAGTTTCTAACTAAATTTTCGTTCACAAGAGAAGCTGTGTTGAGAAATCTATTAATGAAACTGGGTTTATGGGGATAGGGGAGGGACAGAGATTCTTTGCCTTTCCTGCATCAGGAAATTCTCATTTAGCCAAATGGTATCACTTTACCTATAGTCTGTGGCTGGTGACAGGAAACTGAGGGGTCTACACTGCTGACCTGCTACCTATGAAGGACACTATAGTGCCAATCAAGAGAGCCCCTAAAAGTTCATGTGTAAAAGCATTTAGACACTTGGGAAGCCGCTCCTGTCATGCAGGAACCTTAGGTGGACTTGTGGCCACTTATAAGTTTCTGTGGGTGTCTCTTGAAGAGAATATTGGAACCTTAGTCATGTCTCACATCTTTCCTGCTACTGTGATGTGAACAGAGAGAGGACACTTTGTAGGTCCTGCTACTGATTAAACTAGTATCTTATCTGTGCTTGGTTGTCTAGTCAACTGTCAAAGTATAATTGCACAACCTCCAGCCCACTGTCATTAGTGGGGCCCCTTAAAACCTCTAAAAACAGCTAATAACTACCCCCAAGATCCAACATTCTCTGTTTCTACGTCTAGACGTTTCTCTAGGCAACAAGGAGAAGGGGATGGAGTTTCTGGCCTACAATTCATTGTACTTGCACCCAAAGACCCAGTCCTAGGGGGGTCTTTCAAGGTTACTAATTTATAATTTACAATTTAATAAATAAGATTTGGGGGGCATCGCATAGCTGAATCACCCTGACGATTAGCCTCTTGGTTTGGACTCTTCCAACAATCCATTCAGAAAGAGCAACACAAAACTCCTCTGATCATCCCCCCCTGCCAGCCTGAAATGTCAGCCCTGTGGGATGTTGATGGGCCTTCTCGCTATGAGGCAGCTCCACTTCCCGTGTGCCTTTCCAGGTCCTTGATTCACTGTAAATTCTGTGTAAACTGTTGAATTTGACAAGGAGGAGTTGTTGAAGGCAGACTACTGGGAAAGGTCGATGTTGGGTTGAATTTGGCACCAATCTCTCATTCTTGACAGCTCACGTGCAAGACGGTGGATGAGCTATAGGACCCGTGAGCCTCCTCAGTTGGCGAATGCAGGCCCTGAGTCACATTTAATTCAGAAAAGCCTGACAGCCCTGCATAACCTGTGAGCCGTGCAAACGGAGAGATTGAGACCGTGTGCACGAGTGAGCCATTATTTCCTTTCACCGGACTTTAGGAAAATCCAAACCAGGACAATACGGACTCCAATACATCACCAAAAGATCGTCATTAGTGACTTCAAGAAAACATTACAGGTGTGACACCAAGGCCACATGATTTTAGTGATTGAAGGTTAAGAGGAAAATTAATGAAGAGTTAGAAGAGGCCTAACATTCTACATCATTTTGCTACAATCACACACATCTACACTATGCAAACAAGGCTGCCTATAATTAAGAAAAATGTTGGGATGGCTCAGCAGGTGTGGTCACCTACTAGCAAGCCTGATGATCTGAGTTAATACTGGGAACTCACATCGTGGGAGGAGAAAACAGGCTCCAAGCTGTCCTGTGACCTCCACATGTGCACACATGTATCAAACCTGGATGCACACACATATAATAAACATTAAAACTCTAAATGAGGAAAACTGTTAAGGCCAGGCAATGGTGGTACATGCCTTTGATCCCAGCACTCAGGAGGCAGAGGCAGGAGGATCTCTCTGAGTTTGGGGTCAGTCTGGTTTACAAAGTTAATTCCAGGACAGCCCGGGATACACTGAGAAACCCTGTCTTGAAAAAACAAAACAAAACAAAAAAAACAAAATAAAACAAGATAACCAACCAACCAAAAACCAAACAATCAAACAAACAAACAAACAAAAAAACCACCAAGCAACAACAGCAACAAAACAGGAACAACAAAAGTTTATTGAAATAGTTTGGAATGTGAATTGGGTTTGTAAAATGCCTCTGTCTCTCTCAGTCCTGGCCCTGGGACTTTCTCGTGCCTGAGATATCATCATGGTGTTTAACTGCCGTTTGAACCCTATCTCTAACCTTAAATGATTTGACACACGGCCCACTGTGTCTATGGTTGATCCCACAATCACCCTGAAGTAGGTCACATCATCCCTTGACACAATGGCTGCACAAAGGCCTCTGTAGGGTTGAGGGGTCCTGACTGAGTCGGCTCTTATGTCTTCTAGAAGCTGCTTGATGGCTGAGCAGTTATATATGTCTGGGTGCATCTGCACTTTGGGAATCAGCTCAAATAAGAATGATCTGAAAAGACCTCTAGAAAGACTACTGGAGTCAACTCAATGTTATTCTTTCTGTCTCATTGTCTATGACAGGGCTTGGTAGATTCTGGCCTCTGGGGTAAATCTGTCTGTTAATGGTATTTAGAAATGATGTTCTTGGAGCACAGCTATGTTTATTTATTTTAATATTTCCTCTAACTTCTTTCTTGCCACAGGAGCAGAATGAAGTAAGATGCTGCAAAGGAGGCTTTCACAACTCACAAAACAGGCATATTTACTAGCTGGTTATTCATAGAACAAATTTTCTGACTTTTGCTGCAGTTGACTGACCTGAGAACATCACCATGACTGTGACAAAGGAACAAAGGATGAAATGGAGTCCTATAAACCACCTTCCAAGAAAACATCAGTGTACCACGCCAACTAATATGCCAATAGACAAAGAAAGCCACACGTCACACAACTGACCTCAGAATCAAAGTGTTTCGACTTAGGTTTTCAAGTGAGAGCAGCATCAGCATCACAAGACACAGGGTAGGTGTGATGGAGGAATGATTGATGGCCACTTTGTGATGCTGTTATGACGTTCTCTGCAGAGACAAGCACGAGCGTTGTTTAACTCTAAAACCTCATGCCATGCAGGCAGCCTTTGTTCTAATGTGTCAGTCATCATCTTATCAGATTAATTGTAACCCATGATATGCTCTGTGTGACAACCATGGTTGCCACTAAGCTTAAAAAAATGCAAGCGTATGAATTTGCAACATGCCGCCTTAGGAAGACAGATGGGATAGGAACAAATATTTGGATAGCCTTATCGCCTCTAGAACCAAGCTGGTTCCCAAACTGTGCCCCGTCTGTTCTCTTGAAATTATCATCTGCACCCTGCTCCCAACCAAACATTTCATAAAATTTAGTGTTTTTTTTTTCTTCAATCGGTGTAGTCAATGTAGATCAGAGAGCATTACTGTAGTGATAGGGGAGTGGGCCTGCTCCCACATGGCTAGCTTTACACCTGAAATAACAACACACAAATTGTAGTCAT
>LOEQ01005628.1:34870-48325 GCA_001685075.1 Bramus lutescens
AGAGAGAGAGAGAGAGAGAGAGAGAGAGAGAGAGAATGTCTTAAGTAATTCTGAGCAGTGGTTGCATAGAGAGAGAGAGAAGAGAAAAATATCTTTGTTTTCTTCATGGAAGTGGACTCCTCTCCAGGGCCTGATCTTTGAATTGCGCCCCCTGGTGGCTGAGCTTTCACCACAGGCTGAGGTCTCACTGTTACTATGATGAAAACTAGAGTTTTATCGAAGGTTTGGGAGGCAAGGTATCTCTCGTTTTGTTTATAGTAAATGGATAGAACTCACGACAGCTCCAGCGTGAGGCTATGAAATCAATTCTTTCTCAGAAATGGTAGCTAAAACCATTCCTGTTAATCACATCAGAAGCCAAGTCTTCATGCCAACAGAGTGGACGACACTAGAAACAAAAAATTAGAACCAAACGAAGAGGAGTTCAGAAAGAGCTGACAATATATACAGCTAATTCAACATTGTTGTTTTCTTCCTGGGACATGTAGAGCCATGGTGGGAGCTCACACCTCCCACCTTCAATGAAGTCATGGTGATTGCTTTTAAAACTGTGCCTAGTTTCTCTGATGCATTTAAACTGTTAGTGTTTCCAGTGAAAGTGGCGTGGGATTCCACTTGGGGCCTCGTGTCTTCTCACTGTTCTGCCATACAAACAGGTCCTAAATCTATTAATTAAAAACCCACTCAAAATCCCTCTACTCAAAACAGAATCAGTAACCATTACAGCTAGCATCCTGATTAGAGTTTTGAGATGCATTTCTAAATAAAAAAAAACCATGATTCCTGCTTTTAAGCACCAACTCCAAATGAAATACTAGACAAAAAATATGGAAATGATTTTAAATAAGATTTATTGGGGCACCCTTTACTGCAGCAAAAGCACTGCAAGTCCTTAAAATATTCCCCAGGAGAGAAATTCTATGACTCACGCAAAGTATTATTATGTAGCTATAATAAGAAGACCCTGTGTATGCTGCTATGGCTACCATGGAGCAATATAAAGGATACAAGAGGATTGTGATGCATGTGAGCTTGCAGTCTAAAAGCCACAAAAAGGCAAACTGTGAAGTTCAGAAACAAGTAACAAGGTGAATTTTCTTAATATTTCCTTTGGGAGCTACAACCTTCTGAAGTGTATGTTGCATAGTAACTAAATGAAATATAGTTAGCCTTCTTGAGAACCCTTCTGATGGCATAGCTCCCACCAAGAACCTGCCCTAGGAGACTTTACAGTATAGTGTCTTGGAGAACAATAACAGAATAGGAAGAATATCACTGTCAGTTGAGAAAGCATCATTCTGAAACTAAGATATGCAATGTGGAGTCAAATGAAAAGTAGTTAAACTAGAGTTATTAAAATCAGAATTTGAGGCAGGACATAAATGGGTTACAGAAATGAAATTGAATAGGCAAAAATAAAAGAATTCCATATTTTTAAGTTTGACACAGAAGTATTAGTTTGAACTGATACTGTGTTTTATCGTGTGTGTGTGTGTGTGGTGTATGTATCTACTAAAAAGAGCTAATAGCCAGATGCAAGAAATGTAGGATGGACCAGTATGACCTGACATATAGGAAAAGAAGAATACTATTCAATATTTCTGTTGGCATGTCAGAAGGACTGTAGTTAAATATATAGGTTCTATGCCAATAAATTGTCATATGACAAAAACCTTTAAACTAGGTAGTCATATATATATATATATATTTATAAACACATACAGACTAACAGATATTGGGGATCTTGCCCTTCTTTTAAAACATTCCAAGAATTTATCCTACTTTTTCTATATAAATTAAACCTCAGCATAACCAATAGTTGATGAGAGGGAAATGCCTTTTTGTGGAACCAAACCAGCTAATAATTGAAGAAATAATTTATCTTTTTAACACCTAATGAGATAATGGATTTAAACAAAGATTATCAATGACTGTTAACAGAAAAACTAGACAGCCAGAAATTATTTACTCCCAAGAGACTCAAACAACATCATCCATAAAAACTGGGGATAAAAGCCAAGAAAACTCTTCAGAAGTCTCCAAAAAATGAGAACTCAGATTGAGAACTGCCCACAAAAGAAGCTCATTTTTTTCAATAAAGAATTGTGTAGAAAAGATGGCGAGACAGAGGGCTATGCAGGAAAAGAAATTCTATCCATGAAAAGAAGTGGGAGGAGGTATGGATGTTGCTTGAATTCTAATTACAAAACAAAACTATTAAAGAAATATGAATCATTATTGAATTTTGGTATTAATTTTGGAATTAATATCATTTTGGTATTAATGCCTTCAGTATTTCCTGTGAGTGTGAGAGAGGTGTGCATGACTGTTCACAAGGGCAGAGGCCGGAAGAAGGAACCACACATCCTCCTCTGTCTCTCTCCATCCATTCCTTTGAGACACAGCCTCTCTCTGAGCCTTCACTGTGCTAGACTGGAGCACCAGCAATGGTACCACCAATCCTCCTGTCTCTACTCCTCTCAAAGATCAAGAAAGATGCCTGGCTTGTTACCCTGGTGTGCAGCAAGCATTCTTTTGTTTGTTTGTTTATTTTATTCATTTTCCATTACAACCACAGTTCTTCCTCTAAACCTAAAAGAATTATATGCTGTCTGCTGAACTAATATTTATAAAACATTCTGTATTCCATAGAGGAAGGTTTGTTTATATAATTTTGAGTTCTTTTTAGTTGATACTATGCATAGCAAAGCTTTGCATTTTTCCAAGTCCCTGTTCTTTCTCTCTTAAAGTGTGTAGAGGTCAGACGGGGTAGGAATTCAAACATATAATATTCTGTGTGTTTCCGTGTGAATAACAGAGACCATATCTTTGAAATATATTCACCCAGTAATACAATGGCTCTATTGAACTATTCTGGATATTTACTTTTTTATTTGTTTATTTATTTACCATTAATGTTATGCCTCGAGACGTTAATAACTCAAAGGAAAGAGAGAATATGTACTTTGAGAATGGAAAGTTCACAAATCAGAGCGGATGCAAGTGGGACATAGGTAAATGATTTATTTATAAAACGCAGGAGTGCTCAGTTGACAGAGCGCTTGCCATTGAAATGCAAGAGCCTGCCTTTGAGCTTCCAGAACTGACATAATGCACCTCTAGCCCCAGAACTGGGGAGACAGAGACAAGTGGATATCTGGGGTGTCCTTGCCAGGTGGTCTAGCCAAATCTGCCAGCTCCAACTGCAAGGAGAGACAATGTCTCACAAATAAAGGGAGAGTGATGGAAGAGGACACCCAGCAGTGACCTCCAGCCTCTGCACACAGAGAGCTCCAAGACGTTCCCAGGGTCCAGCGAGTGCCTGGATTTTGTAAGCAGCTGTGTTCTCACAGAGGGCTGTGTCTGCATATAATTGCATAAAAAGTGCCATCCATCCAACTCTGACTCCTTGGATCTATATATGTGACGTTATAGAGAACCAGACTTTGAAAAGATGGGATTAGAGATTTGCAGATGAGCCCGGACCAGGGTGTGATCAAGTGGTGCATCTGAAGCGGAGACCAACATTGGGACACAGCAGGTCAAACTAGTGAGGGAGGAGACAAGCTGGAGTCAGGCAGCTGCAGGCCAAGGAATAGCAAGAATTTCAGACGCTCAGAAGCCTGGAACAAAGTCTGCAGTGGATTCTTCCTCAAAACTCAGGCCAAACCAGCCCTGTTGACGAGATTTCAGGCTTCTGTCTGCCAGGATGCAAAGGAAACACATTTCTGCTTTAGGTCACTAAGTCCATGGTCCTCTGTTCTGATAGAACTAAGGACCGAATCTGCCTCACCTCTCATAGGCCACTCTGAGAGGGTCCCATCTTGCAAAGTTCCTCTGAGCTGATTTTGATAGTTGACTTGACTGGACTTGGCACCGTGGGAATGTCTAACATGGAATTTCCAGAAAGGCTCAGGTAAGGAGGAAGACCCACTGCGCTGTGGGTAGGACCATCTCTTAGGGTAGCTCCTCAGCCCCATAAAACTCAGGAAAATGTGCTCAACATCAGCATCCATATTTCTTCATCTGCCTCCTGACTTACCTGCAGTGTTACTAGCTGCCTCAGCCTCCTGACACCATGCCTGCCCTCCCTGATGGGTCATGGGCCCTCTTAAATCAGCCCCTCTAGGAAGAGCTGTCTTTCTTAGCTGTTTTTTTGTTGGTATTTATTACAAAAGGAGAAAAGTTAGTGATACAGAACCCAAATCCAATGTGAGGATGGCGGGAGTAAAGTAACAGCCCAGGGGTCGTTTGGAAGGGAGGGTCCAAAGATCCCAAGCACCTCATTCTTGGTTCTCCTCACTGATGGTTGTCTGGAGACCAGGAATGCTGGTTGAGGGATTCAGGAGACAACCAGCAAGAGCTACCCCAGCCATCTCCTTCGCAGTACCGACTTGACGGAAGTTCTGAGGGAGGTTGTAGGTGGACAATACAGGTGGAGATAAGAGAAGGAATGGAGTGGGGAGGAGAGGGAGACAGGCCAGAAGTAATGTACTGAGAGAAGAGACCATGGGTGTCTCCAGCCTGGGCTTGCTAGAATGAGGCAGGTTCAATAGCAGCTGTGTCCGGAGAAGTAGAACTAAGCCAGTGTTCATCAGAGAAGCAGACGCCAGAAGACAAACGGAACAAGGGGACTTGAGTCGGGACTCTCCAGAAACAACTTCTCCCAGTATTCCATCTCACTTTGACATCAAGAAGAACGTCAAAGAAAAGAATTAATGGCTAGTGTGCGCTGCAATAAGACCAAAAACCAATGAATGACAAAGACGAGGAGAGATTCAATCGGCATGAGCAGAGAAAGTGAAAAACAATTTTTATGTTATAAAATGGAGTGAGTGTTGAGGCTCTGGAGGGGGAGATGTGAGATCATAGGTAGAAATGTCTTAAAGTCCCCTTAATGAAGGCCTAGCAAAATGGCTCAGCTGGTAAAAGTCCTCGCAGGAAAGCCCGATGACATGCATTCTGTCTCTGGGACCTACGAGGTAGAAAGGAGAGAACTGACTCATACAAATTGTTCTGTCCTCTGACCTTCACACAGATCCTGTGATGGAGGCACACACACACACACACACACACATAGAGTAAAGTAGAATGTTGTAAACGTTAAAAAATTTCCTGTAGGTATATGAATTTTAATATATCATGTTTGACCCTGTGATACATAGAGATAGCAAAAATTATCAGTTGAGACTTTCATTACTATTCTTGAAAAAATCTATTATGATTTTTTTTATAGTTAACAACTTAGAATGAACTGATTTTCCATCTGTCTTCATGCAGAAGAATCAAGTTCAGGCAGCTGCAACTGGATCTAAAGCAGCTCCCATCCCACCAGCAGCACCCAGGAGAAGCCTGCCTATGTGCTTGTGACTGCTTCCATTTGACCTTGATGACTGCTGAATGGTTCACCATCACTCTCATGAAGAGCTCCGAGGAGGCTGATTGATAGGTCAGGGTGCGTGGAGGGTCGCTTTGAAAATGTATGGTGCAGTCTGGAGCTCTGGAGCTCACAAGTGCCACATCTGCACATAGCTTGCTAGACAGAGTATAAAAATAACTGTGTGAGGGCGCTCTACGTGGATGCTTTCCTGAGCACACAGTTCTGGAAGTTCTGCTTTCTGTCCGTACTCTGCCTTGTTTGGCTATCCAGCGTCTTGGGTGCTAAGGCTTCTTTGGACACGGTTCTGTTGTCTTCCAATGCTTGTCAACTTTCTAATGCGGTGACTAAGGTGCTAGGCTTTGTGGCAGAGATCAAGAAATGAATCTAAAGCACCAGGGTAGCGAGCAGCGCAGAATTCCTGAACTCTTTCGGAGCAGACTGGTAACTTCCCACTGCCACTAGATGTCCCTCTGTGGCTTTTCTTTTGGACATCAGTGCTGTACACAGTCATTTCTGCTCTGCCGGATGGAAGAAAAGTGCTCTGTAGGCTCCGAGGAAGCAGTTCACATCGGGATGTTAACCGAGCTGTGACCGCTACCATCACGTAGCCCTCTTGTGCCTGCCGTTATGATGCGGACATCAGGACACTCTCTACAGAGGTCAGGAAGTCTTGTCAACTTTCACTTACTAAACTTTGTCAGCCTACTTCCCAGACCAAAGCTTCTAAGACCATCTTGCACGAATAACTAGTTTTCTGTTTGTACTTCAGGATGTGTACTGGTGTGTGCAGGTGTGGGTTGGTGTGTGCATGGGTATGTACATGTGACTGACTGCATGCATGCATTTGTGTGTGTGTGTGTGCGTGTGTGCATGCTGAGTGTGTGTATGAGCTGAGTGTGATAGAGGTCCATGTCTGATATTGTTCCTCAGTAGTCACGCACCTTGATTTGCAGACATAGTCTCTCACTGGGACCTCGGGTTCACTGATACTAAAGATCTGTTCTCACTTTCCCGGCTCTGGGATTTCAATAGTGTGAGACCACAAGAGACTTTTCATGTAGCTTCTGGGGGTTGAACTCAGGTTACCATGCAAGGATGGCAAACATTTTACTGAGTTACCTCCCCAGACTCATAGATCTACTCTTTAAACATTGTTTTTTGTGCCTTCAATTTCTTGCAGCTCAATAAATGGTCTGACTGTTCCCAACCAGAATTTCTGCTACATGCCACTCAGCACAGGAGTCTGATTGCCCCCTAAACAGTTTCCTTACTGAATAATCCTGCTTACCAATTCTGTTCTCAGATTTCTGCATTGCTTACTTTTCTTTCTGCTTTTTGACAGGAAGCAATTTAAGGGAATGAGGGTTTATTTTGGCTGAAATATTGGGGCGTTCAGTTGATTGTGTTAGATAAAGTGTGGTGTCAGTGGTGTGAGCTGGCTGGACATGGTGCATTTGCCATCAGAAGCAGAGAGAAGGCAGGAAATGGGGCCAGGCTTGTGGAATCTCAGGACTCAACCCCAGACACCTCTGTTGAAGCTCCACCTTTTAAAGGTGCCACAACTTTCCAAGAACAGTAGGACCAGCTGTTGACCAAGGATTGACAGGAGCCTGTTGGGGCCCTTCACATTCAAATCTCGACGAGGCAGCAATGGATGCTGACAGAGTATGCGTTAGATGTATACCTACAAGTTTGCTATTTGTGTTGTTACAGGATGGTTAGAGAAGCACCCTTTGATTGGCACTGACCTTAGCTAATTTGCCATCTTTGAAGAAAAACAAGTGCCCACAAGCAACCAGACAGGAGGGGGGTGGTGCTCACAACAGCTTAGAAGACTCAGATGGAGGTCATGCATTGTGAGTGTCTGTACTCTGTAGCTCCTGCCCTGGGCCAGGTGTGGTTCTTCTGCCCTGGGTCAAGTGTGGTCTTTCTGCCCTGGGTCAGGTGTGGTCCTTCTGCCCTGGGTCAGGTGTGGTCCTTCTGCTCTGGGTCAGGTGTGGTCTTTCTGCCCTGGGTCAGGTGTGGTCCTTCTGCTCTGGGTCAGGTGTGGTCCTTCTGCTCTGGGTCAGTCATGGTCCTTCTGGCCTGGAACATGTATGGTCCTTCTGCCCTGGGCCCGTGTGATCATTCTGCCCTTGGCCAGGTGTAGTCCTTCTGCCCTGGGTCAGGCATGGTCCTTCTGCCCTGGGTCAGGCATGGTCCTTTTTCCCTGGGCCAGACGTGGTCCTTCTGCCCTGGAACATGTGTGGTCCTTCTGCCCTGGGCCCGTGTGATCATTCTTCCCTTGGCCAGGTGTGGCCTTTCTGCCCTGGGCCCAGTGTGTTCTTTCTGCCCTGGGTCCGTGTGGTCCTTTTGCCTTGGTCCAGGTGTGGTCTTTCTGCCCTTGGCCAGGTGTGGTCCTTCTGCCCTGGGTCAGGCATGGTCCTTCTGCTCTGGGTCAGGTGTGGTCCTTCTGCCCTGGGCCAGGTGTGGTCCTTCTTCCCTTGGCCAGGTGTGGCCTTTCTGCCCTGGGCCCAGTGTGTTCTTTCTGCCCTGGGTCCGTGTGGTCCTTTTGCCTTGGTCCAGGTGTGGTCTTTCTGCCCTTGGCCAGGTGTGGTCCTTCTGCCCTGGGNTTCTTCCCTTGGCCAGGTGTGGCCTTTCTGCCCTGGGCCCAGTGTGTTCTTTCTGCCCTGGGTCCGTGTGGTCCTTTTGCCTTGGTCCAGGTGTGGTCTTTCTGCCCTTGGCCAGGTGTGGTCCTTCTGCCCTGGGTCAGGCATGGTCCTTCTGCTCTGGGTCAGGTGTGGTCCTTCTGCCCTGGGCCAGGTGTGGTCCTTCTTCCCTTGGCCAGGTGTGGCCTTTCTGCCCTGGGCCCAGTGTGTTCTTTCTGCCCTGGGTCCGTGTGGTCCTTTTGCCTTGGTCCAGGTGTGGTCTTTCTGCCCTTGGCCAGGTGTGGTCCTTCTGCCCTGGGCCAGGTGTGGTCCTTTTGCCCTGGGCCAGGTGTGGTCCTTTTGCCCTGGGCCAGGTGTGGTCCTTCTGCCCTGGGCCAGGTGTGGTCCTTCTGAGTCACTGCAGAGCTTATTTAACAGAAGCTACTTTTAGCAGAAGACAAGAAGAAATGGTGGGAAGTAGGAACAGTGGAGAAATTATTGTTTTTACAATTTCTGGGCTTTCTGTAGCAAAGTAAGTGAGTCTTTTAAATGCCACTTGGCATGTTTGAAGAGATAAAGGTGGCATGGAGATTGTAAATACCATGCCGTTGGATCCATTTCGATAATTAGCTATAGTGACACCTAGGTGGTAGACGGTGAGCTGGTTTACCCAGCCACCATCTCTAACTACAGAATCAGTAGAAGAGCTTTTACAGCTTTGCAAACTTGAAAGAAATACTTTGCTTTTTCACTGCCTGAGCCCTTTCTGTCCCAATAACGACTTACTAAGTTAGTTATCTGCAATGTAAGTACACAGCTCTCTGAACAACAATGTTGAGAGTGGTGGCTAAGTGTCCTTTGTGATCTTGAGAAATTTTCTAATCCAGAGACTTGTCAGAAGAAAAACAAACTATGCCCTCTCCTCTGATTCTGTGGCTTAGCTTAAACCAAGACTGAGTATGTTTGCTTATTATCTCAAACCCCTTGAAGTCCAAATTCCAGAGTTTTATAGAAGTGCTCTCTCTCTCTCTCTCTCTCTCTCTCTCTCTCTCTCTCTTTCTCTATCTTTGTTAGTCTAAGCATTGGAGAAGTTGACCTCTTCCCAGGGATGGCAGTATGATATTTGTCCCTCATATGTGTAGCCTGCTATTTAGAAATGATCTCTTTTCATCAACAGAGACTCTTTATAGGATATATATGATAAAGGAATACATATACACATATTTCCACAAACAGCATATTAATGGTCAGTCTTAAATAACCCATTAAAATAAATTTCTCGGAAATAAATGGTCACATTCTTCTTTGTGAACTGCTTAAGAAAAGCATACATCACAAATAACAGCCAGGAAGAAAACTCTTCTTGTATACAGACTTAGTGTGGGACAATTCTGTATTTTGTCAATTCTGTTTTAAATAAATGCTGATTGGCCAGTAGCCAGGCAGGAAGTATAGGTGGAACAACCAGACAGAAAGTAGAGGCAGGTTTAGGAGAACAGGAGAATTCTGGGAAGAGGATGCACTCCTGCCCAGACACAGAAGAAGGAAGATGTGACCTGCCCCGTTGAAAAAGTATATACCAAGCCATATGGCTAGTATATACTAGAATAATGGGCTAATATAAGTCATAAGAAAGAAGCCTAAGCTAATGGGCCAATCAGTTTATAACTAATGCAGACTCTCTGTGTGATTACTTTGGGGCTAAACAACTGTGGGATCTGGTGGGAGGACAGAAATCATGCAGGACAAAAAACTCAGTCAACACGGACTTCATGTGTTTAAATTAAAAGCAGAGAATATAAAATATAAATGTCTCATGGCTGAGGAGACAACTCAGTGGGTAAGGTACATTCCTTGCAAACTGAGGACCTAAGTTCAACTCCCAAACCCATTTGGCAAAAATAAAACAAGCAAAGATTGAGTGTGGTACATGCTTGTAATCCCTGAGCCATGGGGTTGGGGGTGAAGAAAGACCTTCTTGATGAGCTGTAGGCCAGTGAAATATTCACTGGTAGATGACCTATCAGGAATGAAACATGTGGTCATCCTCCTGTCATATACATGCACATCTGTACACCTACATATTCCTGCATTCACACTTGTACACACACATGCGCATGAACATGCGTACACCCATGAAAGAAAAAAGTTATTAACATCTTGTTGGTTTAAACATAAGTAATAAGTTTGATATCAGCTGCAGTGAGAGTGATGTGGCCATAGACAGGGGCAACGAGCTAGTTTGAAATGATGCTAAGATAATTTAAACTTTAGATGTTTCTAAAAAAAATAATTATTTATTTATTTAAAAACAATCTTTTCTCATTTTACATAGCAATCCTAGTTCCCAGTACCTCCCCTCCTCCTGCTCCCTCTACCTTCCTCCAACCCCACCCTCAGCCACTCCTTAGAGAGCAGAAAGCTTCCAATGGGGAGTCAACAAGGTCTAACATACCACTCTGAGGCAGGATCAAGGCCCTCCCCACTATATCTAGGCTGAGCAAGGCATCCCTCCAAAGAGAATGGGCTCCAGAAAGCCAGTTCAAGCACTAGGAATAAATCCTCGTCTCACTGCTGGTGACCCCACAGAGTGCCCCAGCCGTACAACCGTCACCCACATTCAGAGGACCTAGTGTGGTCATATGCTGATTCCCCCCACAGTCAGTCTGGAGTCAGGAAGCTTCGATTCGTTCAGGTAGGCTGTTTCAGTGGGTTTCTATCACGGTCTTGACCCCTTTACTCATATTATCTCTTCGACTGGACTTTGGGAGCTCAGCCCAGTTCTTCCCTGTGGATCTCTGCATCTGCTTCCCTTGGTTGCTGGATGAAGTTTTTATGATGACAACTAAGGTATTCATCAACCTAATAATAGTGGAAGGCCAGTTCAGATACCGTCTCCACCGTTGCTTGGGGTCTTAGCTGGGGTCATCCTTGTGGATTCCTGGAAATTTCTGTAGTGCCTGGTTTCTTGTTAGCCTCATAAGGGCTCCCTCAATCAAGATACCGCTTTCCTTGCTTTCCCTCTCTGCTCTTCCCGATCTCAACTATCCTGTTCCCTCATGTTCTCCTCCCTCTTCCCTTCTCCCCTTCTCCTCCCCTTCTGCTCTCCCTTCTCCCCCCCCGCCCCAACGTTCCCAGTTTTCTTAGGAGATCTTGTCTATTTTGCTAATATTATTTGTTTATTGTTTGAGCCATTGAGTCCAAGTGTTGTCCATACGTGAATAGGTTTGTGGGTAATCCACAAGAGCATAGGGAAACCTATCAGTGGTCATAACCCTCAAAGTAAAATGACTCTCACTCGCAAAGAGGCCATGAATGTTCCTATAGCTCCTTGGCGAGTGTATGGCCTTGATAGTCCCTGTTGTGGCATAATCTTATATAGATCCATGTTGGTAATTACAGAGAATGTGAGTACATGTATGCAGCTGCTTTGTCAGGTCCAGAGCATAACATCATTAACCCTCATCCTTATCCTGTGCCAGTGTTTTCAGTCCCTCTTCCATGCATTCCCTGAGCCTGATGGGGGGGGGTTGATATTGATTTCATAGTGAAGTCCCATTTAGAGCTGAGCACCCACAGTCGTTATTCTCAGCACTTTGCACAGCAATGTGTCTGTGGACTCACCACTCCCCACAGCAGTAAGAAGTTTATCTCACCAAGGTTGAGGGCAGCACAAATCTATGGGTTTAAACATTGATAAGGCAGCTGGACAATGTGACCATTTAGCCATTATCAATAGGTTCTCCCCTAAGGCCTATGACTTGCCTAGCCATTAATTTTGACTGTGTTTACAATACCAGTCATGAATTCCCTCTTGTGATCAGGTCTTAGATCCAGTCAAGATGGTGGTTGGTTTCTCAGATAAACAGTCATGCCTTTACTGCACCACTGGGCACATCCTGCCTGTCAGATTGGTAGTAGAACATACAGGGTCCATCATTGGATAAGATCAATGTCCTTTCTCCCCCAGAAGCTTGCAGAAAGTTTTCCAGCACAATGGAAGTTACACAGTGGAAAGAGAATTTCCTGGTGGGGAGTAGTGAGTTAGAGATATTATCAAGATACATTGAAAACCTGTATGAACTTTTCAATAAATAAATAAATTCATAAATAAAATGAGGTGAAAAGGCAAGACAGAGCATCCAAAGGTGTAGTGGCATTTCTTTTGCATTTTAATGAATAAAGCTTGCCTGAGGATCAGAAAAGTGAAACAGCCACACTGACCAGCCTTACAGACCATGCAACAATTACATGCATGCTTAATCCCACTAGTCACGCTATTTTGCCATAGAAATCAGGCGATAGTGGTGCACGCCCTTAATCCCAGAACTAGAGAGGATTATAAAATCGGAGGAGACAGGTCCCAGGCTCAGATTTATTCTGGAGGAGACAGGTCTCAGGCTCACTTTCATTCTGAGATTCCAGGAGGCAGGATTGCTGTTTCGGACTGAGATAGAGGTAAGAGCTTGTGGCTGCCTACTTTGATTTACTGTGCTTCAAGTTGAACCCCATGTTGTGTCTCTGAGATTTTATTAATTGTCCTCTGTCATTCACATGTGTGCTGTGCACACATTTTACTTACACATGTGAATAAGCTTACACACACACACATATTTACACACAACAAACTGAGGCTCTATGATGCTCATCAAACAATAACCTTACTTAAAAAAAATCTCTCCCAACTCTCGGCTACCAACATTTAACTTTGTCTTCATGACTTTGATTACTCTATGTGAGTGGAAGTGTATAGAATTCATTTCTCTTTTTGTGACTGGTTTACTTCACTTAGCATTTCTTTCTCAATGGTGTTCATCAGTGTTGTGGTATATATCATAATTTTCTTCCTTGGAAAGGTGGAATAATATTCTTTTTATGATTTGCTACATTTTGCCTATCCACTCTCCTGATAATGTTCAAATGACTGCCTCTAAATTATAGTGATTGCAAATGATATTACCATGCATATCAAGTGTAAAAAGCATCATTTCAAAACCATGGTTTAAATTACATGATTATTATATTTATAACTTTTAAGGTGACTCCATAGTATTCACAATGGCCATTTAATTTTGTCTTCTCATCAACAATGCATTAGCATCCAGTCTCCATATTCTTGCCTACATTTGTCATTTTCTGCTTCTTTTTATAGTAGTAGCCAACCTCATGGTGTGAAGAGATTCCTCGGGGCAGCTTTGATTTGTATTTTTCTGAGGATTGGTGAGGCTGAGTGGGTTTTTAGCATGATCTTTGCTCCTACATGTACATTCTTCAGACAAACATCTTTTCGTACCACCAGCTTTTGAATGGAGCTGATGTGGGATTCCCCTTTGTACGATGCGAATATCATTGGTTAATAAAGGAACTGTGTAGTGATAAGGGAGAAGGCCCTGCTTTTCGTCCAGCCCAGCTCCCGCACGGCTAGCTTATACCCCGAAATAACAACAC